>JAAAKQ030278964.1:5426-22386 GCA_010016005.3 Zanna intricata | reverse complement strand
TAATTAAGTTATATATTACATTTTTAAAGGCAAGATTTTACTTTAGTCATAGGGTAATTAAAATATGAAATATAATAATTTTTTTAAATTTTATAGCCTTTTTTTTTTACGCTAAAGTGTCGTTTTTTATAAACATTGATATATATACTAGCGAATTCGTAGATGATGTGATTTTATATGGTAGTGTGGTATATGATTATATATGGAATGGTAATGTGAGCGAGAAAAAAGTATTATCACTGGATTTTACTTTTACCGTAGTTTGTCTTACACTGCCTTCACAAAATAAACGCAACAATTTATTTCATTAGAAAATCAACTATTCAAGATAACATAATACTATGTCTACAAGAGGTTTATTATTCATAATATATCTGTAATTGTTGTTCAACTCAATAAATGATGTTATTGGTAAAATGTAATTTTTTTAGTTTGTGTTTATGTATGTGTGTGAAAACATACATCGCATCGTTCGAGTACATATATTTATTTATTGGTTTGTATGTGATACGTGCTTGTATGGTTTTATCGATCAGCTTTTCAATGCGTTTTCTGTGCAATATTCATTATCTATACGTATATCACGGAGAGGGGGTGTGAGATGACCGAGTAGACCTGTGGAGTGTGAGGGTTGCAACCGTCTGCGATGAAGATTGGGTTTTGCGAGGGAAACTCGGTCTAATGTATCGGTCGAATATATTGGTACAGAATGTAGGATTGAAATAGGAGGCAGTTAAAATTGGAGAATGTTTAGTTAGATGGCGACATAGAACTGTTACTTTCACTTTTGATTTTATTTGACACCTAACATGTTAATAATTTATATTACGATAAATATCACTGAATTTTGATATTGTATAATATTACATTTATATGTTTACACATCTTGATATTATACGATTGTATCTACGAATATATTTCATACATGAATTTCAGTTTAACTGTTCCCCACGCATATAATTTTAGGGGCAAACAGATGAAACCGGTTTATTATTATTATTATACGATATTAAAATTATTTATAATTTGTTTAAAATTAATTTGTATACAGTTTTTTTTTTTTGGGAAGTCAAAACTAACTTATGCGTTATTGAATTTTTTATTAAAAAAAAAGAATGAGAATAAAAATATTGTTCTTTAAAGTAATATTCAAACGATTAAATATACACCTCATCCTATGTTTATAGTTAATTCGCTTAGTTTTCTTAGTCAAAAATAATTTTTTCTACATTAAGCTTCCTCAGAACAATTATATGACTTGATTACGTTGTTCTGTTGTTAGTTACATCAGATTTGTATTCTGTCATTAACTCAAATTAAACGGCTGACAACTTTAAATAAAATTTTTTTAATGGATCTAAAATATGAATCATATACCCATATCACGCCCACTTATTTGATTAATGAACCAACATATTTTAAAGTAATGTCGAATTTATTAATAAAAAAATTAAATCTCATTAAAATTGTGTTCACTTTATTATGATTAAATTAGCTTCTTGATTTTTTTTTTTTTAAATAACAAACTTGGAGAAATTTTTAAAAACCTATTTTCTATGGCTCAAATATATATACATATATAATATATATATATATATATATATATAAGCTTATTGTATTGCATCTTCTTTGTTTTAATTCTTAATAAATATAGTTTTACAAATGTTATGTCATTTAAAACCCTTCGATTATGGTTATGGCCTTATATTTTATTTTTATAAAAGTAGTGTGTATGGTTATTAAAAAATAAATTTAAAATCAGAGTTTGAACATCTTGTATTTTTTTATTTTCGGATTTTTGCAACTCCTCTTCCAATTAACAGTAAAAAATAACTATTTTTCGTTATAACACAATTTAGTTTTTGAATTTTTCTTATTGGCTTTTGGAGGAGTATACTTTCATAGATTAAAAGGAGACAGAAGGAACGGCTTTTTAACTGGTTTCAAGAAAAGGACATAATGTTCAATTCGAATTATATAGCCAATATTAGTTTATCAATATTCAAAATCTAAATAATGAACTATTGATGATTATTGACTATTATTTTTGTTTTATCAGATAAACTAATTGTACTGACTTTTTATTTTGTAGACAATTTTTCTCAAGTAATCTCGTTCTAAAAATCTTCTAAGTGAATTTTAGAAACTAAAAATTGTATTGACCACATAAACAATTTAAAAAAATTTGATTATTGCTGTATTGGAAGTTATTCAGCTTAATATTTCATCATGTCTATAATTTTAAATCTGAAGTGTCGTATCAGGATATTTAAAATAGTTTGGGAAATTTGGTGAAAATAAGTTGAAAATGTTAAGGTATAAAATACATACATTTCCTTACTCCAGAAAACCTTGTTCATAATTCTTATTCAGGTTTGCATTTTTTAAAGTCGGCACTAAATTAAGTGATAATGTACAGATGTATGAGGAAGTTCTCATGGAACTTTCATAATATACTCTAGTGAAAATAATTGAAAAAGTTCATACAAAGATATGTCTTAAAATGCATCGTTTACGAGTTACGGATAATGCTGAAAATTTTCTACGCTGGTGAAATGTGGTCGTACTGAAACTTTTAGGACGTTAATTAAGGGAAAAAATAATGCGTTATTATGAATTGAAAAACAAGATAAAATACATCCCAGAATCGTATCTGAACTAGTTTTGGGAAATGAGTAGTGAAAACAAATAGATTTGGCTAAAAACCCATGTTCTTTATGTTTTATGTACAATAACGTCTTTAAGTAAGTAATAAACACATAAAAATCTTAAATACATAAAAAATTGATGAGAATTAAGTCCACAGTTTCACGGTGATATAAAGGGGAAAGTTTGTTGATCATGTCAAAATGGGGTATCGGGTTTTTTTTTTTTTTGAAAATCTTTACGTTTTTTTATCCAACTGGCACATTTAGACTAAAAAGACATACGTATGTGTGTTGCACTGCTTTTGACTTTATATCTCAGAATTCACTCGACTGAACTACTTCAAATTTGACTCAAATATTTCTAGATTGATAATTTTAATTTTTTTTTCAAAATTCGATGAGGAGATATCGGGGAAAAAACAATTCGATTTTCTTAAAAAATTTTATTTCGGATTTTCGAAATAAACATTATTAGACAAATTTTGATACCTAAAATGCATAAATAAATATCAAACAAAAAAAAAAAATTCAAAAAATCAATCCCATCTCATTTTTTTATACACATTAAATTCGGTTAATATGTTGTTTTTCAATTGTCCATTTTACAATGGATAATTGAGTTTTCTTTAATTCTTTTGGTTTTGCTGTTTTGTTTCTTTAATTGAATTGAATAGTAATTTATTAATGATAAATTTATCAATTTATTTATTTACATTTTTCTTTAGCAATATTTTATTTTAGTGATAGTGCTAAATTTGTAAGGTATGTTTTTTAAACGAGAACTGTAAGTATAAATTCCATTAAAGACGCGAATAAAATGTTAAATTTATGAAAATAAATTGAGAATAAGAGTGGAGTTGTTTCTTTAAAATACTTTTATCATCTAAGGGTGGAGCCACTCGCTTTTGAATTGATGTAACAGTGGCAGTATTAGGTGGAATATTGACAAACGTAGACAATCAGTTCTCTAAGTACCCACTCGCGTGCAGCGTACAAGGAGAAACTCATCTTTTAATCTAGTAATTGGTCTCTGCCATTTGTCCGCATTTGAGTTCTTCATTCTTTTTTTTTTTTTTGATCCTAACAAAACACAAATATACTCACAGTTACAAACATTCACTCGCACACACATTGAATGTAGAAAATTATCCTTAAAAGGTAAAAAAGATATGGTAAAAGATATATATTCTTTTTTATAGTTTTTCTTTAATACTGGAAGATTAATCCAAAGTGAATCATTCGCGCGTTAATTTCACGCCGTAAATTCCCTTTTAAGGGAAAATAAAATAAATTTATCACCTAAGAGGTAGAAAACAAATGATAAAGGGTGAGAAAATAAGGCATTTTACTCGTATTACCCAATATAGCAAACTTTCATACATTTTTTTGTATCATACATTTTACTGATTTCATATCTTCAGCCAGATGTAAGTGAAAATTTTATCTTATCTATTTTTTATTTATTTAATTATTCCAAATTAAATAGAAATCAAAATGGAACAAATATATGTATATATATAAAACAGGTTAAATAAAACATAGATTTTATTTAATCTCTATTTAAATATTTAACAAATTAAAAGAAATGAGGATATCTTTGAATTGGCATGAGGATATCCCTCCAATTGTCAATCATTTTTGCACGGGTATAACACGTTTTCGATTTTGTTCATGTTAATTAAAGGGTTCTTATCATCCTAACCCCGTAGGAGAAGACAGCCACCTTGTGACGTTCCGATCGTCACACCACCCCTCCTTTCCTAGCGCTGATGGGCTTTACCGGAAATCATCTTATTGACCCTCGTACTGATTACATATCACAGTTGTCAGTCTGGCTTCGGTAGACATTTACATCAGTGAATTTTGACTCAGTTTTGCCTTCGCTGTAGGCTTCTTTCAGACATCTTCTCTTTCTGTCTTTCTTCTTTCCCTCTGAATTAGCTAATCGAGGTCGCAGAAGCACGAACCCAGCGCCTAGTTCTCTAATTTAACAAGCTATTTTTGACTGTAAATGTCTCATTTGTTTATTTTCTGTAATTTAGTTAATAAACACACCAAGAAAAATGTTGATTGCAACAACAGTAATTTAGACCTTCCCTTCCCCCAAACAAAACTCATCACCTCGTGACATTTACCTCTATCACATTTTCTCCTCATAAAGACGGACCTACATCTCACGGCTGCATGGACTACCATACCCTCGACAGTGCAGTTCCCGTCCCGCCGACAGCGGTTACAAACCTATACTGCCCTGATCTGATTGGCGCTACTCCTCACAGGGTTCTTATCAATAAGATTTTGTTTAAAATTGCTGAATCAGTTTAGAAGATATAATCATATTTTTAAATTGTATTTTTTTCAGCAAATATCACCAAAAAGGTTCATGTACCTTTACCTGTATTAGGCCTTGATTTACTTCGATAAAAGGATTGATTATCTCTGGTAAGTTTCTACATGAGACAATTTAACCTAAAATTTTGAGGTGTTGTAAATAGTTTACTCCCAATTGAAGTGTTTTTACTCCCGTTTGATAGTCTTTACTTCAAATTGAAGTGTAGACGGGTAACGTTGGCAGAGAATTTTTTAAACTTCCTTGAATGGATCGAGACCCTTTGCACACATTGTCATTAACTTAATTTTTGAGTTTTATTTTAAATTTATGTTTCTTAATTTATAAATTAAATCGATTTCACAAATTTTTCATTAAAGCATTATTAAAATATTAGTTAAAATTTTATTTTCTATTTCTTTTTCTTAATTATAAATTGCATTAGTTTGAATTAGGTTTTTGTTTCATTTTATTATTATTCTTTTACATACTTTTATTAATTATTCATAATTAATTTTAATTTTAGGCTTATTATTTTTTAAGAAAATAAACATTTTTTCTCCTCATCTAAGTATACTTTCATTCACAGTATTAATGAATGATAAACTCTTTTTTCTTAATTTTTAATCGTTTAGGATTTATATTTTATTTCGTTATTAGTTATTTTATTTTTAATTCATTTTATCTTTTTTTTTTTTGATCCTAATGAAAGTTTTTCCACGATTTTTTATTATTCCACTAACAAATTCAGGAACAGTTCCTTTCCTTACTAATACGATACATCTAAAACCATTTAGTGATATGTTCTTTTATTTAATTGCGTGAAATAAAACATTCAGTTTGTTTTTTATCTCTTGTATAAACCACTAAAACCTAATTAAAATAATGGTTTCAGCTGGAAAGTTTTGGGTAGAAATTCAATCATGGGAGTCAACTACACTTTATTCTATACCAGTTTTAATTTTGAAATATATTTTAGTTTTTCTTAAGATTTAAAAAGAAAGATACTATAAATCTCAATTTTAATATTAATTAACATTATAGAGGCGTAAGAAAACGTACACTTTGAAATTAATAGGTGATGCTAAGGGCGATAAATACATTCTACCCACGATTGTTAATAGATCAGTTTATAATATACGTTAATGGATAATACTGTAGTGAGATTATTAATCTATACAGTTAACAATATCAACTGTTTATACATTAGGCTATCAGATTATATCTAATCTTCTTGTATTACAAACAGTTAACTGTTACAGATTAATTTGAATTCCTAATCATATCAAAAAATAGCTTTTATTCTATATCTAGTTTTTTATATTTTAAAAAAGTAATTCTTTCTAAAACTATGACATGTAAATTTTAAGACATTTAAAAAAATACTGGAAACTGAAATAAAATGGTAATAATAAGTAAAGAATTTGTTAAAAAAAATTTAAAAAAAGAACATTTTTATTAAAAAAAAAATCTAATGAAAAAGATTATTTTAGGGTAAAATGAGGCAATTTTAGGGTAAAATGAGGCAGCTACAAAAAAAAATTGGCAATAATCATACTTTTTTGACCCTCCTTTCCGAAATTTTCTTTAAGTAACTTATATTTAGATTTACCTAAATTTTAGTTTAGATATATTTTGTATTTTAAATATGTTGTAAAAATTAAAAATTTATCTACATTCAAAATGATAATTAAATAATATAAGTTTAATTTTTTAAATTATTTTACCCACTCCTGCAACGATTTTTAAACTAAAAATTTTCTGAATTACTTTTTAATTAAAAAAAAATCACTCTTTAACGTGATAAAAATTTTTAATTAAAAAATTACTTTTTTGAAAAACTATTTAGTTTTTAAACAAATATTTTATAAAAGCTTTCTTTGTGAAGTTTATTTCTTTTATATGAACAAAGAAAAGTATTTTATATTCATTTGGATTTTTTTTTTTATAATATATTGATTTATTGCGATCTAGGTGGTATCCCATAAGTTTCGAGGAAATAGAAAAAACAAATATTTTTTTTTTGTTTTATCAGGAAACAACCATTGGTGAGACGTTCCTTGAGACAATTTATGTTTTTGTATCTTTTCTTAATACAACATAGCCTTCATAAAAAAATATTTATTTTTTCTATATCGGAAGATTATTGGGTATTGGGTATTCTTCAGCATTGGAGAATACAAATCGAAATGTGTTATCAAAACAATGTTACTTATCATATAGAAATAGAAATTGTTTAAAAAATAAATGTTTATTTTTCTATGTATGCAAACGCTCTGTACTACAATATTTTATTTATTTTGATTATGTATGTAAATATAATAAATAAATAGAATTTTCCATGGATTAATATTAAAAATCAGAATATCAAATAGCTCTCGTGCAAATAGAGCAACAGTCTTTTAACCTAATGCAATATCGACTTTAATACCGGCTACTTCACTGTTTTGCTGAGTATTTGTGAGTTGTGAATATGAGAAAATTCAACTGTTCATGTCATTATTTATTTAATAAAAATAAATAAACATTAAAAGAAAATGTTATGATGAAATAGGATATTTCTTTACTAAATTTTCTTAAAAGTATCGTAAAATAAATCCAAATACATATGAAATATACATCATATATATATAAAATTTGATGTAAAAAAAATCATTGCCCTGATAATCATTATGTTGTAAAAATATCATAAAAAGATTACTACCTTTTTTTAATTTTTGCAGAATAAAAAATAGAAAAATTTAAATTAAGAATGCTTTAAGAAAAATTATACATTATAGATTAATTTACGCATAAGACAAGTGGTAAATTACATTAACAGAATTCCTTTATGTATATTTATTTTAAATTTTCAATAAGGCTTATTTTCCAGTTGATATATTTGTTTGCCCTGCCTTTATTTGCTTCATTTTATAATTTTATTTGACATACTGAGTGTCATTTTTTTGTTTTGTATTGGCAGTAAAACAAATTATATTGGACATTTAAAATTTATCATTAAAAGTAAAATTCTGCTTTGTTGTGTTCGTATAGTAAGGCTGTATTGTAAATAAATAAGTTATTTGCCTGAATTTGGTGTGTTGTTCTCAAAAATAACTATCCAGAAAAATATTTAATAATAATAAATTAATAATTTTTTTAAAACGTGTGTGTATATTTTTCCGTCACCGCTCATTGTAGGACCATATAAAATAGTTAATTTCTGACCAGTTCTTTCGCTCTGTAATTCTCCATTCTTTCACTGTGCCTCTTTTCTGTTTCTTCCGATCGCTCAACTGCTTTAGATTAGTGTACTATATATATATATATATATTTTGCGAATTAATATTACCTTTCAGGGGGAGACGTGAGATACTTATAAAATATTTCAAAAATTTCTTTAAATAATTTGTTTAAATATCTAACATTTATTTTTGTTGACGTTGTAACAGATCTATCGCTCTTTTTATCAGTGCGAGAGAAAATAACATCTCCTCGCTTCTTTATCTCAATACCAGTTTCGTACGAACCGACAAATATAGCCAGCAGTTCTCGTGCGGACATTACCTGTTTTGTTCAGAGATTAATTATTCAGTTAGAGGAGGATATTCACATTTATCTGCTTCGCTCGCCTAGTGTACGATTTGCCGCTCCTGTTTAGGTTGGTAATAGACGATGATAGATATCGCACCAGTCGATCTGTGTGAGTTTTACACATCGAGATAATGTTTCTAGATCTGGCCAATTTTTCAAAGTTTTTGTCATCTGCAACGTGTTCTCTTACAGGAGCAGTTGTAGACAATGTGGAAGTGCTTCCAATCTGTGTTTGAGTATCGGGGAAGGCGACGATGATTAAAATATCAGCATCGGTCTTCCTGAAACTGTGAATTCGTTATTTATTTACATTTTTATGTGAATTCTTCATTTATTTTATGTTCATACATATAAAAAAATACATGAATATAAATATATATAGCTTGTGTGTGTGTGTGTGTGTATATATATATATATATATATATATATATATATGTATATACATACATACATACACTCGCGCGCATTTTCCTCAAAATTATGTAACTAGTCTTTTTTTTTATTACACAAGAATATTATTTTGTGTATATGGCTTTTTCTGTGGATTTGATTACTGCAATGCTTTCTTCTTTTACTATACGTTGTGAAGTATATTTATGTGTCATAACGAGTTGGACTAATCTTTTTAACAGGCTTTTTAAATGTTTATTTTGACACAAATTACTTGTTATTTACAAATTGTATCCTGTATGAGATTTATATTTGGACGAATACACACCGATGTAATCATAAGTGCGTTTAACTTTGTATTTTTTTTTTTATTCCAAAGTAGAGTATAGGGGCGCAAACTTATTCTTAATGTACATATTAAATACAGTATAAAATGGTTGAAAGTTCAGACGGATGTTTAATTTTTAATTGGTCGTTCCGTTAGGTTTTTCTTCTTTTTTTAAATTGCTAGAGGAAATAAATGTTTCTACACTATTATTGATAAAATTAAAAGTTTTAAACAACATACAACTTATTTTTTCATGATTTTATTGTTATTATTATTTTTTAAATATGAAGTTTAGTTATTAATTTTTTAAGTTAACTTCTGGCCGGCCTCCGTGGCGCGAGTAGTAGCGTCTCAGCCATTCATCCGAAGGTCTGGGGTTCGAATCCTGGACAGGCATGGCATTTTTCACACCAAGCTACAATTCATTCATTTTATCCTCTGAAGATATATCTTAACGGTGGTTCTAGAGACTAAACAATAAAAAAAAATGTTAACTTCTGGCTGTTATTTTAATATTAAATTATTTTTACTAATTTAAAGAATTTTTAAATTAAGTACATGCAGGTAACAACAGATTAACAAAATTTGTATGCTTTTTTCCCACTTTAAAATGAAGAAGTTTTTCAATTTTAGATTTGTTTTTTATGACGTGAATAACAAGATTCGTCATAATCCAAGTTCTTTATCAGAAGAATACATTACAGAAGAAAAAAACTGTGAAATTAGTAATTTCGCTCTTGTTGTCGGGAAGGCAATTAATTTATGTAATTCCATAGATGCAAGGAGAACTAAGAACAATATTCCATTAATTCCGATCACGCAGTGACACGATAAGAATAATCACTGATAAAAGAAATTAGATCTATAGATTAAAGATGAAGGTGAATGATAATCTTTATTCACTTGAACATTTTTCTAGAATTAATTCATACAAACCAAATGACTGCTCCAACTTTTAAAAAGATTCAAGAGACTTGATGTTTTATGAAGAATGCACAGCTTTACCTTTACCTATGGTGGTACGGAATTATCCTCTCACCCTTCAAGGGTGGTAATAGCTTCTCAAATAATTTAGATATGACCTGTAAAATGCTAATAGTCTGTAAGAAGAAAGCTTGTGTGCAGGCTTCCCTGGTTTCAATAACATTCAACATCATTACTTTCTCGATAATACCGAAGACAAGATAGTAGTAAGATTGAGGTAGTTTTAATTTATAGAGCAGATGAGGCAACCATACCTTGCCAAAGGCCTGTTTGATATCAAAAATGTTGCCGAGCAGAATTATCTTTCCTCCAGACATCTACTGATGACGTTGACGACTCTGAAGTACTGTTCTATGGTGAAAAGTTTTTATGTATTAAAAATAATTTTTTTTTATTATTAAAAAGAGAATACGTGCAGTTACCGTGGAGTTACGTGCAGATACCTGTTGTTGGGTGGTGATTAGGGTTTTTTTGTAATAAGTAATTTTATTTATATCCTTAAACGCAAAAAAAAAATTACGATAAATTTTTTTCATCAAAAGTTGAATATTTATTCCTTCCCTTGCAACAAATGTACATAAATTATTTAAAGATCGTTTTTCATAACAAAACCTATCGCATCTAATGGAACTTAGATTTAAAATTAACGTTAATTAAATAAAAGTTGTATGATCGATATCTGTAGTTTGAATTCTTCTATCGCTAAAAAGGCAGAACAAATACCTCCCCATTCACTTAAAATTAAGAAATAAGGATATAAGATTTTTATAAAATTATTAAGAAAAAAAATAAAAAATAAAAAAAAAAATATATATATATATAGTACTTTTTATATATTATATCTACAAAAAATTATATACGATTATAAAAATTATATATATGATTATATAAAATTATATATAATTATACATATATTTCTTTTTATATATTATATCTATAAAAAATTATATATATATATATATATATATAATTTTTTATCTATTTTTACTAGATAAAAATTAGTTTAGGTTTTCTGATTATATAAAAAAGGAAAAATGTACAGATTTCTTAGGTATAAACTTGACTAAGAAAAGATATGTTCTTGTTATTAGGCTTCTATAGCAACTGATGACATTAGAATGAATGTTCCAATCTTTTAGCTGATAACCAAACGCACAAAATTGTATATAATCACAAATAATCTGAATAATTATTAAAAATTATTATGAATTTTCAGAGAGAATAGAAGTTTTCTTTCAATATAATTCTTATCTTTTTTAATTTTTTCCGGTATTTTTCTAAGTCTAAAATTATTGACCAAAGTGTCTAGACTTTTATATGTTAGATAAATAAAAATAATATTGCTTAGGACCGAAAACATCAATCAAAAAGCTTTTCGCGGGAAAGGTGATCGAACTATTGACGTATCGGCTTTTCACTGTAATAAAAACTGTTCGGTTAGCTAGACCAATATGTTGCCTTTGATTTTCTGTATCGTAAAATTTTCTTTTTACTCACAGTTTAAAGTTTGTAACCTTTATATATTATTTATTCATTTATTTTTGTTAGAAATAACAGTCTAAGATCCTCTGATATTGGTTAGAACCAAATAGAGTACTTAATTTCAAAATAATTTGAGATTTTTTTCCATATTTACCTAAGCAGAAATGGGTGGAATATCAAACCAATATCTTAGAATCTCTTAGTGAGGGCGTATGAATTACGATTTTGTAGAAGTTAAAATCGTTTAAATTTCTACCTATTTTATTTTGTGATTCAATTTTTACATTTTTTTTTTACAGTTTGTGTGTGTTTGTGCTTGAAGTGACTGTGTATCTCTGTGTACACATATATATATCTTTAATAAGTAGACATATTAGACTTTTTTCCATAGGTGATACAAACATGAGGATGACAAAAATATATTTAATTGAAATTATTCAACTATTTTTATGTTCTGTCTACAATTTTTTATTTTTTTTTATTTGTTGTTGAAAATTTAGTATTAAAAAATACATTATTTCGTTTCCTTTTAATATTCCTGCCGATATTTCTTCTTGGAAATCTAGTGAAAATTTAAAACGTAAAGTTGGCAAGTTTTTTGTATTATTTTCTTTTTTTTAGTCTTTTATTTATTTTCGATTGTTTGCGTTCGTTTTAAAATATTTTTATAGGATATCTTTGCTATTATGTAGCTTACTTTTCTTTTTTGTAAGGTTAATTTGAGAACAACAATCCCTTAATTTTTATATCTATAAAGACTACTTTATTAACTAATTAAATTAATTTAATGTATTAGGAAACAGATATTACAAAAAGATAAGTTAGAATTTTATCAAAGAAACCTTCTTAAGTAGTAAGATCAAACCTTATGAAATTTTTAAAATCTTACTTACCATGGTCTCTTTCGTCTTTTGATCTACACTTTTTCTCTGAACAATTTAAAAAAAAAATCCTTTGAAAACAATGTAATTAAACGGTCGTAGTTCTATAGCATCAGGTATTTGAGAATATATGAGTTTTTTACGATGAAGTTGAAATATGTATGAAAAGATTATGCAAGAGTTTATTCATTTTGTGTATTTTTGTTACAGTAAACAGATATTTCTAGAATGCAGTAATTTCATTTTAGCGTTATTTTTGTTCATAAATAGATATCGAAATTTGATAGGCATATATATATTTTAAAAAGTCATAATAAGACTTTTTTTGGGTTTGAAACGATGAATATTATTGTAAAAGGGAAATATAAAATTTTGGGTGGATGGAGGAGAAAATGAGTGTGTGAGAAAGAGTTAGAGCGAGAGTGACAGAAATACGGAGCGAACCGGTAAATATAACCAACAACTGTTCAAACCTGGATAGAAAATCGTGCGTATGCATGTGTATATATACATATATATGTATTTATGTGAGTTTGTGTGTACGTGTGCCTATTCAGACTGCATTTTCATGACCAATCCGGGGACAGTACCACTGACACCTACCCCTCCTGTACATTTCCTCTACTTCCCTACTCCCTTTAGTACACTCTGTGCACCACCTTCCACTACCCCCTCCGGCCCGTTCAGTTCTCTTGTCAACTCAAAATTCCCATCGTCTCTGCTGACCATCCCAAAGCTTTGATAAAATCGATAAATGCAACGAATGAGTAGCCTTTGCGACCGACCGAATGTATATACGTTACATTGCTACTGAATATATATCGTATCGGCACGACAAAATACAGCCTAACAATCCGACGACCGGACCAGATATATTCTAAATAAATTTATTTAAATCTTAAATAATAAAGAACTGCTTTAATTATTAGGTCGGTGAGCCCAATCTTATATATTCAATATACCATATTATTTTGGAAAATATATTAATTTTTCATTAGAAAAATTGGATGTGGTTTGTGTAGAAGTTGGCATTTTTGTAAACTAAATGATCATATATCACTATATAAAGTTTGAAGAAGATTATTAGATCGCCAGTTTCGTTTTAAATAAAAATGTATTTTTAATGTCAGAATTGTTATTTGAATCTGTTAATATTTTATATCCAAATCCACTATTGAGTTGAGAGAATTATTCATTATGGCTTTCGTGACAGATAGCTTAGCTGCTTTACACTATCCACTTTTTATTGTAGTTGAGAAGCAAATTAAAATTTTTAAAAATTCTACCACGTTGTTTTTTTCCGGAGAATAATCGATAATATTTACGTAACAGCTATTATTCACGGTGATCTGACAAAATATGTTACTTGTATACTTAAATATTATTTTCATTTTAAAATTTTTGTATTGTGATGTTCAACAGATTTTCCATTTGTGAGAATAGTTGTTATTTTTAGAAATTTTACTCATGTCAGGTGGCTAATACGGCTAAGATCGTAGTACCTATTAAGCAAAAATAAATTTGAGATGTAAATTGAATTTTTATTAAAATTTGCAACCCTGAATGGTTTTTATCTACAGTAAAGAAATATAATTTTTTTAAATATTTATTTAATAATCACTACTTTAGTGAATTGTTTTGCTTGTCACCGACTAGTTTCATCCTGTCTGTCCTGTAATCTCTTTAGTTCTACTTTTCAGTCTTAGACTATCTTTCGAGTCCGAAGGAAGATATCCTAAGAGATCGCATAAAACTAATCGGTCATAATACGCGCATAAGTGAAATATTTATTAATTAGCTATACATTTCTACTGCTCGAGAGTTTTTCACATTCCTGACATATGTTTTACCCTACTGCTGCTCATTTTCTTCCTCATCACAAAATATTCTTTCTGCAGTCCCCCCTACTATATAAATAGCCTTATTTATTACACTTAGTTTTAACAACCATGATGATATTTGTTGGATCTACTATTTTTTTTTTTAACTTTCCCAACTGAAAAATGCAATTGAATGTTTACGTAAATAATTACAATATTTGCTATTTTTGCAACTTTTTGTTAGTCAAGTACTATAGACGTGACCGAAATGAAAAATTCTTACATGAACCATTGGTTAGAAAAAAAAAAGTTTTGTGTTTACTTTGTCAAATTTACATATGTTTTCTTTCCTGTATTTTTATTATAAGTTTCAGTTTATATTTAAAGAAAGCGTACGTAAATTATTAAAATTATGCAGTACTAGTTTTTTGTTTCTTCCTGTTAGTTCTACATTTTTCCAATGGCTAGATTTAATAAAATAATTTAAAAATTAAAGTGTTATTTCAACTCTCAAAAAGAGGAAAGAATATATTAATTAAATCTATGAGCAACATTATTGTAGATTTAAAAAAAAAATGTAGTTAACGTGGAAAAATGGTTATGAAGGGAAAAAGAATTTCTATTAAAGTTGATAGTAATCTTTACTTTGTCTATTAGAAAATAATACAGTCTCTTCTCAGTGCT
The DNA here is from genome assembly GCA_010016005.3 of Zanna intricata. Classification (NCBI taxonomy): domain Eukaryota; kingdom Metazoa; phylum Arthropoda; class Insecta; order Hemiptera; family Fulgoridae; genus Zanna; species Zanna intricata. The sequence continues at coordinate 7,267 of JAAAKQ030278964.1, read as the reverse complement.
AGATAGCGAAACAGATATATGGACAAATAATGTTAGCTTCACAGTCTAATTTGTACTTAATTTTTAAAATAAAAGTACTGTTTTTCTAATTTGCAATATTTTTTAATGGAGATTATTTTTCCTACAGAATTCTTTTTTTATGTTACTGAGTAACGTTACGAACCTAAGTATTACGTCTTGTTAATAATTATAATTTTTACAAAAAACAAAAAAAATATTTTTTTAATGACAGACAAAATGGGCGATCCTTTTATCTGATCACTGTATAGAAAAGAACAAAAACTTTTTTTTTACTGCAAAAAATATTAATGCTGAAGTATTAACGATTTTTTAGGTGTTGAATAATTATATATATCTTCCAGATACTAGCCGAAAGCTAGATCTGAAATTTTCAGTCCTGCAAGCAAACATATATCGTCGAGGAGGCCAAAATAAATTGAAAAAAAAAAAAATTAACGAGAGAAAACGTTCTTAAATATATTTTACTTTTTAATTACAAGATTTTTTTTTTAAGACATATTACATACGTAATGTTGTAGAGGTAATAAGTTTTGTTAAATAAAGTTAATAAGGAGAAACTAAGGTTTAGATTACGGAAAACGTATAGCTAAATTTTGTGAAAATGATTTCTTGCCTCATTATTTTTAAGTGTATTGATAATATACCTTTATTTTTAATATAAAATTACTGATAAAACTAAACAAAACACTGTTTAACATTCGATCTTTTTGATATTTCATCTGCATGTTTGTGATGTAGTTACGAACGAATGCATTTTCCCATTTCTGAAAATTTTCTGTAAGTTTACTTGTTATTAGGTAGAAAGATTTATGTTTAACAATCTGTCATAAAAATTTTTTTTTCAAAGTGGTGATTACTTTTGTATCTCACTCACCCGAGTCACCACCTTTCAAATAGACTTTGTACATACTACCTTTGTTGTATGTTTATTAAATATATACTATGGTTAAAGAAATATAATAATTTAAAAAAAAATCTAATTTAAAAAGCGTGGATTTAATGAAGATAAGCTCTTTTCGATATCAGTCATTGTCGTTCAGTGTTTCTGGAAACAGTGGCTATGATAATGTAACTACAGCAAGATTAATTTTAATACTGGCTAAACCATCGGCAATCGCTTACGATCGATTATTTCTTTTTGTACTTTATTTAATTTTCAGTTTCATTATAGAACTCGGTTTATTAAAGTTAACATAAAATGAGAAAAATTTTGGTTCATAGAAATTCTGATTTTCCTAAATTAAGTCTTATCATTATTTAAAGTGTGTTTATCATTACTTTATTTAAAAATAAATCTAGTCGGTTTAATGTTTATGTATTATATTACATAATGAAAATCTATATATATTTTTTAAAAGCCGGGTTTGCCATTTCTTTTACTTCTACTGACCAAGTACATTTTGGGTTCTTCAATGAATCCTCTCTTCCGCCATTCTCTTTCTCAAGAAAATTTCTTCAATTTCTAAACTTTATAAACAATAAGCAACCTCTCGCGGCTCAGTGAGACGGAGATTATATATATGACATGTGAATGATGTGTAGTTTTGAACAGACTCAGGCCAACCATTCCTGAGACGTGTGGTTAATTGAATCCCAACCAGAAAAGAACACCGATATCTACTATCTAGTATTCAAATCCTTGTAAAAGTAACTATCGTTTACTACGATTCGAACCTCAGAAAATCAGCTGTTTCAAAAATTAGCTGTTAATCCATTGATTTGTAACAATGAGTTAACCACTAGACAAGCCCATGGGCATTATCTAACAATAGTCATTAATAAGTATATAATTTACTTATAGTTTCATTGTTTAGGAAAAA
>JAAAKQ030278920.1:0-10488 GCA_010016005.3 Zanna intricata | reverse complement strand
ACTAGATCGTGGATACCGGTGTTCTTTGGTGGTTGGGTTTCAATTAATCACACTTCTCAGGAGTGGTCTACCTGAGATTGTACAAGACTACACTTCATTCAAATTCATACAATCATCTTCATTCATCCTCTGAAGTAATACCATACGGTAGCTCCGAAGGCTAAACAGATAAAGAGAGATGTTAGTTATTTAATTTCTAAGTTATTTATAAGTTTTGATAGTTTAAATTATTAAATGTAGAAATAAATCCTTTTTCACTGTTACTGTAAATGTGTGGTTGGTAGTACCATCAATCTGTAATAAAAAAAATTGTATTTATCCTGAATCCCACGAACAATCTTCGAGTTACATAATGAATTAAACATCAATCAAAAAATAAATTAACAAAACTCGGAAACCTTAAAATTCATCTCAGCTGAAGTAAGGTGAACCTGGATTTAATGGACATTTTAACCGCACAGAAATCTAATCCCCTTCCAAAAAAAAAGAAGAAAAAATTTGGAGTATACTGAAAGGAATGAAATGCGTCAGTAATTTTATTCAGACAACTTGTGTGCATGCATTTAACGTATTTCTGTATTTTTCTTTTGTTACAACCTATTTGCAGTCAGTTAATAAAATAAGGAATTCAAACACGTTTATTAATGTATGACAAAGAAGATGGATTCCCAATGAAACTTTCTCCATATAAATTCTAAAAGTTATGCTGTAAATACTTTTCATAAAAAAAAAAAAAATTATGTATTATTTAGAAGATATACTTTTCAAAATGCGTTCAAAAATTAGTTTCAACTTTAAGTACGCGTTATAACACAAAGATGAATTTAAAATTTTCATCGTTTTACCGACATATATTAATAAACATCTTCACTCTTAATATTCTTACAATTTTCATTTTTTTCAAGTTCATGTAATTAAAATTGTATGCGCTTTAATAAAACATTGTTATCTTTACTGAATCAAATTCACTACATTCAAAACAAACATTCAAGTTTTTAATTTTAAAGCGTTTTATTGTTTCTTTAAACAATTACATCCACCAATTTGTAATAAAAATTTCGTTTAAGAATTTTATTCATAACAGACTTCAGAAAATAGCCTAATTTTGGTACCTGTTGAAGAATAATTTCCATCCGTTTTGATAAATTATTTAGTTTACTTTTCAGTTTTTTTTCTGATTATCCTTGTGTTAAAATATCAAAATGAGATTTAATTACGTAGTAATTCTGGAACTAAATGTTCTTCTTTGTCATGATGTCGTAGACAGTTTGCAACGGTTATATTAAAGTTTTTAAAATTGAAATTTTGAGCATATCACATTTCAGTTCTAAATTTTTTTCTTAGTTTTCGTTTAAAAATTTCCTTTTTACATTCAAAAGTTTAAAAATTATAATTTGGTAGATTATCATATAAAACCGACCGTGTTATAGGATTTATAAACTGAATTTTAGGATATTCAGTCGCATTTATATGTATATATATATATATATTGTTAAGGAAGCATTAAGTTATAGCCATACATCTGGCATCCCATATACTGAACAATCTTACGAAGTATTCGTTCGTTATGATTATGAAAATCATTTAGCAACAGATAAAATAATTAAAAAAAAAAAAAAACAGATAATACCATAGAATAGAAAAATTAAATTCTATCGAGTAGTTATGCGAAATCCTATTCAAGTATCCCTTGATTTGAAAATTAATGGACTGTCTCTGGACAATCCTGAAAAATTTTAAGGTTTAATATATCTTTTCCAAAACGCATAATAATTAAAAATAATTACATAAATTTAAAACAAATACATACAGAGTAAAACACTTAAAGACATTTTATAACTGAGTAAATCAACAAACCTACTCAAAAATCTTAACACTACTTTCAATACCAAATAGAAACACGATAAAAAAAAGGGTAAAATGTGACTTGTTTGTGTAACTATATACGTATATGAGTGGTTTGTGTTTCTATATGTGAGTTTTATAAATATATATATATATATGTGTGTGTGTGTCTGTGTGTAGGGGGCTTGCACAAGTTTAACCTCCTTACCTTGGTTCCTGTCAGTCGTCAGACAAGAACAGACACAGTTTTTAAACGGTATATGAATTAAATTAATCCAGCAGTTACGTAACAATAAAACTGGAACACTATTCAGCTACATTACAATCATTACAATACTTATGTATAGTGTCAAACCGCTCCATTCACAATAAGTCTGTAATCTAGCCTACATAGTAAAATAAAAACTAAATAATAAATAAATACCTAGCGGTATATTATATAGTGATTAGGGCCACCCATATACTGATCGTTTGCGGTTTTTTATTTATTTATTTAACAGTAATTTTTAGGTCACGTTTAGCTATTCAGACCATATCAAACCACAATTAAGAAATAATTATCTTTATAAACTGCAAATTAATATATTAAATTGTTTAAAATGGCAAATTCACCAGGTAAATACATCAATAAAAAATCATTAAATTTATTTGTTTTACTAATTTCATACAAATATTCATTACTTATTCAGCTCTGTTACTAACGTTTACGTTTATGTCAACCAATCACTAATTAAATTTTAAAGATAAAAAGCATCGAAAAACGTAATATTCATTAAATGAATCTTTCACATGTAAATAATTAGCATTTAATATTTATAACAACTAAACATTAAAGTTAGCGAAATTGTTATAAATCAATCGAATTATTATTAACCATAAACAGCTGAGTTGATAGCCAGAAATTCCGACAGAAGACTAACGTAAAGGGATTGTTGATCATTTAATTATTTTTAATCAGGTGATATATTGCTAAAACAACCCGCCTAATAAGCTATTGATTAAAAAACGAACACTTTTTTGTGAGATTAAAGAATGAACTTCTCTAAAATAATCGATAAGATTTTTATAAATTTTTTTTTTGCATAGATTATGAACTAAACTTTTGCACGTTTTCTCAATACCTGCAATTAATTTTATTTTAACCAAATTTACAGTTTAAAATCAGTTTAACCAAGATTACAGTTTCATACTGTTAAGTACCATTGTATCATTGTGAACTAACAGTCTGGAGACTTATTATTAATGCAAACTCAAGCTGTTGTTACAATTCATTCGAAGAAAAGAAAAATCAAAATTTACCTAATGAATTTTCTATATCAATTAGTGATGATACGTTCAAATCCTACGTTCAAATTATATTTAATAGGAATAATCCTAAATTATAGTGTTTCATTGTTATTTTGATCACTTTATAAATCAGTTTTTTAAAACGCCAATATTTATAATCCCAAAATTGTCTTGCCGAAAACATTAATAAGCCGCATGGTTAAGTACCATACAGTAAAAAATAATTACAATACATCACGGAAAAATGATCTTCATTTATATTTTTGAATTAATTAATTTTAAAATTTCATAAATGTTTTGCAGCAAATAAATCGAAGGTTATCAAGACATTTTTTTCCCATCCAAATACCGCTTGAATTATTTTTATCTTCATTTATATAAGTAACTGTACAGTAAATGAGGTCAAAGGTGTTATAAAGGATTCCGTTTTATTATATTACGCTACAAACGCAATCTGGTCATAAATGTAATTTAATGAAACCTTTTTTTCTTGCACCATTATTTATTAGTGTGTAAAATTATTAAATTAATTAGCACAACGTTATGTGAAAGCTGTATTGTTTTTTTTATGATATTTGATTATTTAGAACGTATAAATTAATACAATAAACGATAAAAATATTCTACAAGTACAGTTGTTTATAATGTCATTTCTATTGTTATTGGAGCTATAAAAAAATATTTTTAAAATTATTAAGATGAAGTAAGAATCTAGCCTGTTATTGCAGTAAGTATGCATGATCACCTGGCTAAAGTGTTGTTTTCCAAGGTTGACTTTTAAGTCAACAATATAACACATAACAGTCAAAGAAATAAGAACAAATGCACGAACCCATAAATTCCGACGCTCTTCTGCGAACATTGGACGGGTAAAAATTATAATTTACATCGAGAACAGGCACAAAGCAAAGCACGAATTAACCTCGATAAGAGAACAGTCGTAAGTAGAGAAAATAAAATAGAATGAGAAATTAAATTAAAGGAGAGAGGCAAGGAAGAGAGAGTGCAGAAAGAACAAAAGGGACAGAATCAGGCCATACAAGAGAGGAATGTATCGTATTTTATTCGAGAAGGGGTTAAAATTTTCGTCTGTAACTCTACCCCTCTCTTATGTTTGCATTATAATTCATGCAATGTTTTTAATTTGTATCGTCAAAACGTTTCCTTTCATTCCACGGTCTCGATAATCGGAAAGTAAATATGGCGCTAACCCAAATTCCAATGCACGTTTCTAAACAACGCCCTTCTAGTTTATCGTACTGGGTTTTATCAAGATATTCTTCTGTTCTGACACAATAGTTATTTCAGATACTACTATAATTAGATTAGACAAAAAATAATAAAGGTGAAGAAGCTGATGCTTTGTATTCTCCGTTTAAGATCTTGGTGAATAACATCTTAATTTAAAACTAAATTATGTTTCGTTCATTTAAAATGTATATTCTTTAAAACTCCAACTTCTCCAATTAACGCAGATTCAAAAGAAAAATAAATTAAATAAATATTGGAAAACTTTAATTGTATGATGAAGACATTAGTTTCACTGTAATGAAGAAACTAAGACCATCACATTAATTTCCATAAATAAATAATGAAAAGTTTTTAAAAATAATTTTAAATGGGTAGTTTAGTTTATCCATTAGTTTATACATATTAGTTTTATAACAGGAGATTAAAAATATTTCAATAAGTAAAAATTAAAATTTACGTACAGTCTGATTGATTGTCAACAGTACATTCCTGTATATGACTGCACGTTAATTGTAATTTTTAACTTAAATACATCTTTGTTGCTGGTAAGGTGGGTAAAAAAAAATGTTTAATTACTTTATAACAGTAATAACTGAAATGCACCTGGTTCATCATCACATTTCTTTTTTAATTTCAGAGAAGAATTAATTAATTATAACAATACAATACTTGGTCAGAAATAGGTTAAAATTGAGAGAGTATATAACGAAGTGAAACTTTTGGATGCGTTTTTAGTTTACTGAATAATTTGAATATTCTATGAATATTAGTGTTTTAAGGAAATCTACAATCTCCCTAATGATTGTTAAATTTAATACAAACTTTTATAATTCAGACTTCGTACATAATTTAAAATTCTATCATGTTATTGTATTCTATCGTGATATAGTAAATTTAGCAATGCTTCGTTCACTATTGCGAAATATGAGTGTATTTTGCAGTTATTTCTTTATATAATAAAATAAACACTTCATGTCAGGCTATATGAAACTAATAACATATAAACACTCCCGTGACAAATAAAATGTAAAATTTTATCCGAAATCGGTGAAGTAGTTTTTTAGTTATTAAGGCGTACATGAAACGAAGATTGTCTTTTATTTATATAGATGATTCTTACCAATGACTAAAAAATACGAATAATATTCCTGAACGGGCATCTAAACAAATTTTAAATTTTATAATAATGGTTTAATTTACCAAATATTTATTAACTGTTAATATATTTTTATATTTTGTAAACAGAATATGTATAATTAGGAATATATTTCCCTATATATAAAGAGAAAACTACTTGGGCATCATTTTATATTATAGATTTTTTTTTTTATAATTATTTAAACTAAGAGCACCTTTAATAAATTAAAACCTCGAATATAAAAATATAAAAAAAAAACACACAAGTATCACTAAAAATCATGAAGTATTGATAAATTTCTTGAAAATTTATCAATACTTTTAAATTGATCTACTTGTAACTATAAAGCTTTCAAATAATTTAATTGTATGTACAATTTCGCAAACAGAAGTTTAGTGAATTTCAATTAAAAAATTTAATACACATTTAAATAACAACGAATGTCAGATATAAGAATGTTATAAATACTATATATGACAAACTTCGCGCGTGTACACACATATAACAAAATAAATATATAATCCGGGAAAGAAACACGTGTTTTTTTTTGTTTGTTTGTATTTGTATCTACCTTGGTATAATGATAAAAATAGAAAATACCTCTATATAAATAAGATTGTTGTAACGCAACAAAAATAAATGAAAGAAAAGAAACTGAAAATAATGAAAGAGAAAGTGGAATAAGAAGCGTGAAAAATTAAATGATAAAATCGTGTGGAATAGTTAAATAAGCAAGCAGATATCCAATTTTATTTTAAAACCACATTTTTTATTTAATTAAAGTTACAAGCTTTTAAGTAAATAAAAATTAACATTGCAATAAAAAAAAGTTACAAACAATAATTAAGATTTTAAAAATAAACTTTTTAAAACTGTTTTTAAGAAAAAAATTTGGTTTTTTCTTAATTTTCAACGACTTTTTAAAAAATATTTTACAATAAATAATATTCATTTACTTGTGTAATGATTTAAAATAAATAAATATTAGATAGCAACATTGTAATCTTTTTTACAAAATTCAATTACTTTTTTATTTAAATGAGAAAATAAATAATGAATGTAAAATTACCATTTCAGTTTGATTGTCACAGCCGTATCATACTGCTGTGACAATCATATTATTATGTGACAATCACATATTTTAAAAGATAAAGCGAGTTTGCTTTACATAGTATAAAAAGCTTTGAGTATATTTAAGATAATATTAAATTAAACCCTTCATTAGTATACTGTTTTTACTATATGGAAAGAACTTTGAACTTTTTAGTCTCCTTTAACCCATCAATATTGCGTGTACCATGCACATATGATTGGTAAGCTGAAAAATAAATAAATTTTGGTTTATGACTGCTGGTGGAAAGTGTTTTCGATTTAAGAGATTGTAAAATATATTTATACTTAATAAAAGTAAATATATTTATCAGATAAATATACTTACTTTTATAATATATATGTATTACTTATAAGTAAATATATTTATTCTTAAACTATTTATACTCATTTAATACTAAATTTACTTAGTTGTGTGATCAGATGTTTTAATAATGGTTTTGGTTTATTTTTTTTTGCATTAAACTTAATAAAATCATATAATTCAAATTAATGTCACATTGAGACCTGTCGCGACGACAAATACTGACTCTATGAGTGTACTTGAGAGCTTGAACTGCAGACGATCTGAATCCATCGTTCAAATAACCTTAACACCCCCTTAAGAGTAAGGTAGAGAGGTGGTGTTCGTATTGGTCCCAAGCCATTGTGGCATCCTCAGGAACGAATGGGCTGATGAGGCTGCCAAGATACCGGCAATTAATGGTCTCCGATTAGAATTAATATGCGAAAACCCTCCGTGTCAATCTAGGTACTCAGTGGAATAAGTACTGGCTGCTGAGTCCTCCCACGGCCTTACATGAAATCCAGGAGAGCATCTTCAAGAAACCTTTTATCCCTAACAACAGTAGAGACAAGTCTTCCTATCTCCGCTGAGGATTAGACGCACAAAGCTAACCCACGCCTATCTATTTGGCTCTCCTCAGCAGAACTGTGAGGCTTGCAATGTAAAATGGTCCGCAAATGACTTACTCATAAACTGCCCAATGTTCGGATTTATTCTATGACAATTAAACCTGGTTTCACACGTGAAGACCTTACTCAACCGTAAGAAGTACATCAAAAGACTGTTGCGGTTTCTCTGTGACCGTGGGATGAAAAACTTAATTTAGCAAGTTTGTTACTCAATGTCTGGTGTTTATTTTGTAATTATTTATCATCACTTAGTTTTATTTAAGTTGCTAATGACTTTTGTCGTTGATCCGATTATAAAGAAAAAAATGCATAGAATAATTAATGTATTGCCTTATTATTGTTTTGTAGGAAAAAATAAAAGTTTTACAAATTTTATAATCAATCAGAAATGATAAGTAATTAATATTGATTGTTTTCCTTTGTTACTGTTTCTCATTGTAGTAAGCAACCATGTATTATCAATCAGTTTTTAGATTTTTTTAATATGTTTGCTGTTATTAATATTTTTAGAAAATATGAAATCGGAACGTAAACGTTTCAAGCCTCTCGAAAATTTTTTTCGAGAGGTAAAAAAGTAAGTAGAAGATAGTTTCTTCCAAACGTTTATTAGGAGCACATTGTAGTACAATAACTTCGTTTGGTGTAATTAAAAGAGTGTATAAACTGTCCAGAATGTATAAAAAATATATTAACTTTCTAAGTGCAGTTTGAAAAACTTCGTTGGCCAGTCGGTTAGCAGTAAACATGTTGATTTCTTTTTTCTGATTAACATATCTGTTTTGATTCCTATCGGTGTATCTGACTTTTCATCTTTCGTCTTACATCATGCCTTATCTTAAGTAAATCATTTATTATAGTTCAAAATATTTAAATATTAATTTTGAATTTTTGTTATTTACTTTTTCAGATAACGACAACGATCCAAACAGAGCACCACCTTGCGATCCGGCAGTTTGCGTCCTTCCTGACTGTTTCTGTTCAGAAGATGGTACAGCAATTCCCGGTGATTTACCAGCAAAAGAAGTGCCACAAATGATTACCATTACTTTTGATGACGCAATAAATAACAATAATATTGAGTTATACAAGGAGATATTTAATGGAAAAAGAAAAAATCCAAATGGATGCGACATCAAGGCTACATTTTTCGTTTCGCACAAATATACCAATTATTCTGCCGTACAGGAGACTCATCGTAAAGGACATGAAATCGCCGTACACTCCATCACGTAAGTATTTTTTAAATAGTTAATATACACTGACCTTTATATTATAAGTACATAATAAGATATCTGAATTGTATTCAAATATTAACTATCTTCATTTATTCTCACGGCAAATAATTTTCTCATTATTAAGGTCATTATTAATAACACATTAATTTAAGGCACAATATTACATTTTATTTCCACTACTGGTAATAAGATAAATTAACTTTTTTTTTTGTGGGAGGTGAAGAATGCCATGGGTGTGTCGAGCTCGGACCCAGAACGCTCTTCGTTCCGGGCTAGCTAACAGGCTCTGCCTAGATGTTGTTAGACATAATATGTTATCAGAGGATGAATGATGAATGATATGAGGATGATACGTATGAATGCGAATGAAGTGTTGTCTTGTACAGTCTCAGGTTGATCCTAAGAAGTGTGGTTAATTGAAACCCAACCACCAAAGAACACAGGTACCCACAATCTAGCATGCAAATCCGTATAAAAATAACTACCTTTGCTAGGATTTGAACCTTGGAACTCTCGACTTTGAGATCAGCTGATTTGCGATGTCGCGTTAACCGGCATAATATGACCTCTCTCTTTATCTGTTTAGCCTCCGGAACTACCGTAAGGTATTACTTCAGAGGATGAATGAGGATGATGTGTATGAATGTGAGTGAAGTGTAGTATTGTACAATCTCAGGTCGACCACTCCTGAGAAGTGTAGATAATAATATGAAGAAGTGTGTGCATAATATGACCTGCCCCATACCAACTAAACCTCCCTTCCCGGACTTCTTCTCCATCCCGAGACCGACCCGCAGTTAAGCATAACGCAGTCTCGGGGGGATTATTCCGAAGTATCCTCGGAGCTTCTTGTACTTACCTTCGGTACGTATATTTCGCGACACCTGCAACACGTAAAACAAATCTTACACTCACTCCAGCAGACGCACACACCCACACACATTTTATTTATTTATTAAATTTTTATTTTTTGTAAGTGTAGTTGTTTGTGTGCATGTGCGTGTTTATGTCAGTGTTTTTTTTTTCTTGTAAATGTAAGTGTTTGTTTGTTTTTGTAAATATTGAGTTGTAACATATTTTTGAAAAATTAAAAATTTTAAAAACCATCCAATTACAGTACTACTACTGCTGTTTATTTATTAATTCAGCAAACTGAACTATATTTATTCATATAAAGAAGCTTAAATATGATTTATATTTTAATTCTAAATTTTGTATTAGAAATTTATATTATACACGATACCTTATACAAGATATAATTATAATTACTTTAATAAAATTTATAAATTTCAAGGATTAGAACAGTTCGATTTTTTATTGGGACATCTAAGCTATATTTTTCGTTTCGCACACATACGCATATACCAATTATTCTGCCGTACAGAAGACTCATCGCAAATGACAGTAATCACGTTCACTTAACATTAGAAAATTTTATAAAACATGGTCTTTCTTGAAGTTTACACCTTTTCCAACCTATATAAATAAATAAAGCAATTGTTTCTCAGCACAAGGATGTAAGAATAATGTTTTAACTAATATAAATCGAAAATAGGATTAAAAATGTAAATATATAAAAATAAAAAATTAAATTCTTAAATAAAATGACAAAAATAAGTGACATTCATTTACACACACACACACACACACACACACACACAATAATTTGTAAAAATGAAGGAAACCTTTTCCATAGTAAAAATTTAA
>JAAAKQ030278898.1:208-10489 GCA_010016005.3 Zanna intricata | reverse complement strand
AAATAATTACCTGGATAACTGCTAATTCTATAACAGACTGGCAAACTGTTGATCGAATCACAAACTAATTCACATTACAAACAATGAATAAAAGATAAACAATCCAATGTTCACGCTGGAATTCATTCACTCACGTGTCTCACGACAAAACGAGCCGATACGGAGCTATCCGGCAATAGTCGAGAGTTTGTATACGCCTTGCACGTCAGACCCGCACAAGAAGAAATCCGAAGGCGCCCGAACCGTGTGACATAACAGTCGGCCTTACGGCGTTTTCTGGGTGCGCGGCCTGCGTCCATCAATTTATAAGACGTTGTCACGTCAAAAAGAGTATTCATATTCATCACGTTTCATTTGTGAAACATGAAACGTGATGAATATGAATAGTGGATGTGACATAAAAGTTAAGTTATTTTATAAGCCAAGAGATAAAAACAAAAGACTACAATAATATAAAAGCAATTATTACTAAATAATATCCCTATTCTTGAATGTGATATTGTATAAGTATAAAATAAGTAGAAGACATAGAAATAATAACATAAAGATTAATGATGCGCTGAAATTATTCATAATGTAATCATCCATCATGAAATAATTTTTATTCAAGAAAAAAATTTTAATTTTTTCGCAATGTAAGTATTGTAAAAAAGCTTGCTAAAAAGTTTGTCAGAAGGCTTAATTTGAGACAAGAACAATGTAGACAAACCTTCATTTAAATAACATTTTGGTTGTTTTGATGTTTATGCCAGTCATAAAAAACTCATCAGTTGCCAGGTGGAACTTGAAGAGATATTGTATCAAACCGACATGGTTGGTGAACATTTGGGCTCCAATGTCCAAGTGCTCATTATTTATTGTCCTTAAAAATGTACTAGAGGCATACGATCCCCCCCCCCCAAGTACTGTATAAATTAATACAAGGATCTTTCCTTAGTCGTGGTGTTCTATTATCACTGCCATGCTTCCATCCCGAGGTTCTGAAGCCTCTTCCGCAGTTGGGAGATGGACAACTGTACCAAATTTAGATCCGGTGCATTGTGATCACCATTCCGCTCCGGTAAAGGCCCGGCCCGAAACCACATCCCGAATACCTCGGTCTTCCTGCCTCTTCGAAATCACCTCATGGCCGCTCGAATTTTCAGCACTAAATCGATTGGGAGAGCCTTTCCCAATACGGTAGTAGTCTCGTAGGAGGTTGTTTTAAACACACCAGTTCAAACAATTACGGCTCTGTGCTGGCTACTCCTTAAATTTTGAAGAAGTACTCTATCTCTATCAAACCTATGCGCCCAAATGGGCGCCGTGTAAGAGCTCATACACTTCGGTATACCTTGTACAATTTACGGCTCGACAGCCCTTAGTCCTTCCGGGCAACCCTCTTAAGCTTGTGCATCACAGAGACAGCGTCCGCCGTTACTTGCGTAATATAATTGCTAAACAGCAACTTTTCATTCAACAAAACAACTAGATATTTATGAACTCTCTAAATTGGTCGATTATATAGCCTTTATATTTAGTGCAAGGGGTTACGACTGCATGATAATTTTTCTGTGTCCTTTTGAAGCATATACTTCGTCCTATGCGGTTGACAAGGCCGTCTGGGCTCTTTCCTCCAGCTGTGGCCGTGAGTTACCACGAACTAAAAGGAGGCAATCATAGGCAAAAGCCTGGGCCGTGACCCCTTCTGGCAATATCAATCTCAGAAACCCGTCAAAAACCAGGTTCCACAGCAGGCGGGCGAGAATGAACCCTGCGGTCTTCCCCTGCTTACGGACTTTTCCACAACCAGCCCCACATCTTTAAACAGAGTCATAAGGTTGGACAAATAGTCCCGTACCATGGCCTGTAGGGCTTCGGGTACATTGCGGCTTTCTAACTCTTAGAGGACAGAACTCCAACACAAGGAAGGAAATGCTGCCTCTTTGTCAATAAAAATTGCCAAAACATATTTATAGTTGGCGCTTTCCACCTCTACAACAGCATGTAAGATGCAATACTCTGTACCAACTCCTTGCATGAAACCTAATTGACCCATTTAGAAAAGCGTTCATACCGATGTTTTCCCAGAGCCGTTCCATAACCAGTCTTTCTAGCAACTTGCCGATCATCAGCAACAGGCTGATGGGTCGATAACTGCCGACTTCACTAGGATCCTTTCCTGATTTTAAAAGCACCCTCACTAAGGTCACTTTCCAGCAAGTCGGAAAGCAACCCCAGCTAAAGGCACTCCGAGAACAGTCAAGCGGCTCTCTTATGACAGGCAATAGATGGTAGAAGATATCCTAGTCAAGTTGGTCAATGTCCGGTGCCTTTCATAGCGCCACTCAATCTATGTCAACAGGATCCACAGCCTGTAAGCCAGGGAATGGTCTCTCACCCACCCTAACGCCGACATCTGCTTCGCACACTGGAGCATCTAGAACACAGTATCCAGGAACACCTGGTAAGTCGTCATAGACGTTAAAGTGTGATTACGTTCACCAAATCTGCATCGAGCACTGGACATCCCGTACAATGGCTTAGGCCGGTAACATTATTTTGCAAGCTGCCAGGGGATGCCCTGCAACTCTCGCTTGGAGTCTTGGCACACTTTGAGTCTGGTTTCTTTGATGATATGAACGTACTCGTTATGGGCGTGTAGATCAGCAAATACTCAGCACGCATGTCATCGACAACAACCCTCGTTAGGCGGCGCCACTGATAACTTCCCCCTCGCTCGATCTAACTCTTGCTCGCAGCAGGCCAAGGTAAGAGGACCACCGTTTTTTCTTGAGTTTCCGCTTGCGACTAACATTCGGTCCCTGGGAAGCGGAGCTCATGATGGCTCTTTGTTACCCTTGGCATATCATACACTATTATCTGCGGTCTCCGCTCGGACAGTAACTGAACCTTCAGCCCATTCTTCTCCAGAACGTCGGCCTCCAGCAACCGTTTCGTCTGCTGCTCATTAACAACCTTCAATATGACGCTGCGGTTCTTTGTTTATGTGACCCAGGAGATTTGAAACTTTTTCTGTGTCTGAGAAAGGAATTTTTCTGTGTCCTTTTGAAGCATATACTTCGTCCTATGCGGTTGACAAGGCCGTCTGGGCTCTTTCCTCCAGCTGTGGCCGTGAGTTACCACGGACTAAAAGGAGGCAATCATAGGCAAAAGCCTGGGCCGTGACCCCTTCTGGCAATATCAATCCCAAAAATCCGTCAAAAACCAGGTTCCACAGCAGGCGGGCGAGAATGAACCCTGCGGTCTTCCCCTGCTTACCTTTCTCTCCGCGGATTTAGAACCTTCTTAAAAGTTAGCTTCGTCGAAGCCCCCTTACCAGGTTTCAGTAGGGCCTCTAACAGTAGCCCGCTTAGTTTAGCTCGCCGGAGCCTGAGGTGGCAGCGGTGTAATTAGGCTAAGGAGCAGCGATTGCCACAACGAAGGCGAAGGCTTTTTCACCGTCTCCTCCACCCATTTAATAGACTTGTGCTGTTCGCTAAGAGCCGGTTTGAAGCCCCTGACTTCCTCCATAATTTGGTCAACCTTCCCCGACAGACGCAAAACGACTGTGTCCAGGGTTTGGTTTGCGCCTTGGAGGTTCTCGTAATTTAAAGCCAGACCCGCTACCATCAAACCATATTCACTTAAAAACGAATCGACCAACAGCCGACTTAACAGTCTGGTCTAGGAGGACTTGGACATGGACACTACTAGGGAGAAGGTAGTGGAGGCGGTGAAGAAGGCTTTGAAGAGGGACATAGATTTAAAAGTCACCTCACTGAGACCCGTATATGGCAACTGTCAAAATTTTACAATTGTCATGCCATCCAAAGAGGCTGGCTTGCTTGCAGTGTAAAGGGAGGATGGTGGTTGGATGGCACTCCGGCCATGTAGAAGTCAGAAAATCAGACCTAGCTTGCTACAGATTCTGGGAAACAGGACAAAGGGCTGCGCAGTGTAGAGATCCTGATCGTAGCTGGGACTGCTACAACTGTGGGTGTACTGGACACAAGAAGGTGGAATACAGAGAACCACCGAAGTGCGTTTTATTGCGGGAAGAGCCACCATCAGAAGGGAGACAGATTACGGACTTTATAGACAATGAACTGTTTGCTGTTGAACGTTAATCACAATACTGTCGTCCACGAGTTTGGGACAGGGCAGTGCCCAGCAACACAAATTTCCTGGCAGTTATGGAGCTAAATAAAAGGACCGTGGCTTCCACCCCTTGATACGCCAATAAGGAAGGAGATGCCGCTATCATTAATGTATGTAGATACACGGTTAACTGTGTTAATGAAGGGGAAACTTTGTTAAGCTAGACCTCATCGAGCACATATTGATGTGCTGCCACATTTCTCCTAACAGTGAGCTGGATAGATTTGAGACCGTTCTGGAACTCCTGGACCTACGCATAAGAAGAGCGACACAGCCGGTCATTCTTACAGTTGACCTGAATGCGGAGTACGTGGAGGTTGGGGAAACAAGGTCCACCGGAAGATGGTAAGCCGTCGCTGCCATATTCGCAGCAACAGGCATAGTGTTTCTTAATCTCCTGAGGCTACCCACATACGTGGGCAGCGATTCAGGGTCAGTTATCGATATCACGGCGGTTACGGAGAGGTCAGTACCCAGAGTGATGGATTGGAAGATACTAGATGATGACCTGGCCAGTAATAAAAAAGCAGTCGCCTTTATGATGATACATGACCGACGGACACACCAAATGCAAGCTTGGATATGGTTGCCCAAGCTAAGAGGATCGCAGATCTGGTAAGGGACAGGGTCAACCAGTCAAGCACCAGGTATCCAGAGGAGATAATAGCAATCCTAGAAGAGGTCTGCCATCGCAAAGCATCTCGACAGGGATCCTCAAGGTGAAGCATATATTGATGGTCAGGAGGCATAGCACGCCTGAGGGAGACTGTATTGGTGGCCAGAAGGAGGATCTAGAAGGCTAGAAAGGGTAGAGACTCAAGAAGAAGAATACCGGGTGGCCAGAAGAAACCTTTTGCACAGGGATTAAGCAGGCGAAAAAAGGAGCTTCGAGAAAGCTTCTGGAAGATTTTTATTCGGACCCTTGGGAGAGAGCTTACCAGATCATGATGAAAAGATTTGGTAGATTCCTTCCCCACCTCTCTAGGATCCACACATTGAGGGCTGTACAACAGCTTTTCCTGGCGGTAGAGGAGAAATGGGAGGAGATTTAGTGCCGGCACCAAAATACGTTCACTATGGATTAGTTGAGATGGGCTACAAAGAGGGTAAACATAAATAAATGCCCGGAACCAGACAACGTACCTGGAGTGCTGCTCAGATCTTTGATGGCAAGACATCCCTAGCTACTACTGGACACCTTCAACAAGGCGCTGAAAGATTGTACTTTCCTCCTAAAATGGAGAGAGGCCGGATTGGTATTAATCCCAAAGACAGAAGACAGAGTCAGAGGAGAGAACATATAGATCAATATGCTTGTTGAATATAATAGGCAAAATTTACAAAAGATTACTTGCTGAGAGACTGAGGGAGGGGAGAGAAAAGGGGGAAGGCTTCTCTCCAAATCAGTTTGGTTTCTCCAGAGGAAGATCCACTACAGATGCCGTCAAATGCCTGGTGGATTGGGCATGGAACGGTTCCTGGTGTTGACGTAGGATCCCTTTCGTGGTCCTATCAGACAGGAATGCATTTAACGGCATGCCCTAGTCAGTGGTAGTGGAGTTGCTCAGAGGAAAAAGTATTAATGATTATCTAGTCAATATAATAAACAGCTAAATCCATGAAAGGAGGATAACGGTCAGAACAGAGGAAGGAGAAGAGGAATATTGGATGTTGGGGGGGACAACAGGGATCAGTTCTTGGACCGCTCCTATGGAACTTGGTTTACGATGGACTACTGGGATGTTACTACCAAGGGATTCAAGGCTGATTGCTTATGCAGACGATTTGGCCTTTCTAATTGTGGGGAAGACAGAGGGCAAAACACTGACAACAAATAGGTGAGCAGATGGCTCCAGAAAAGGGGTATGTCCCTGGCTCCACAAAACACACAGATGATTGCGATGATCGGTCACAGAAAGATAAAAGAGTTAAAAATCCGGGTTTATGACATTGTAGTGACTACCTCGAGAATGACCAATTACCTTGGAGAACCGATGTATTCAACATGTTATGGCCATTGGCAAAATACCAGTAAATATTTCGCCGGCCTCCGTATCCGAGTGGTAGCGTCTCAGCTTTTCATCTGGAGGTCCTGGGTTCGAATCCTGGTCAGGCATGGCATTTTACACACACGCTACAATTTGTTCATCTCATCCTCTGAAAATATAACCTAACGGTGGTAAAAAAAAAAAAAAAAAAAAAAAAAAGCATTACCTTGGGGTATTTCTTGAGTGATCTGGACTCTACAATATGCACCTGGCAGAGGTGACTAACAAAGATGAGAGAACTCTGGAGAACTTGAAGGGACTGATGCCAAATAAATTTGGGCCATGATCCAGCAAAAGACATTTAATACTATCAGTGGTAACCTCAGCCCTCTTCTATGCTATGTCAGCATGGGCAGGAGCTCTCGGCAGGAAGAGGAATGTGAATAGGCTTGCCTCATTACAGAGGAGGGCAGTAATAAATGTTAGATCGTAGATGATCATATAACACATCATAGTGAACTTTTTTTTTTAGTGGAATAAATGTAGGATTCCTTTTTTAATTTATGCAAGAAAAGTCTTTTAGTTTTAAAAATAAAAATAAAAAATAATGTAATGAATGAAAAAAAAACAGTATATTAACGGTTTTTTTTTTTTTTCTTTTTTGTAGAACTCAGAAAGTAGGTTAAAGATCTGTCAGAAATCGGAAACATTATACACCTTGTTGACAGTTGTGCAGCTCAACCAAAGTTAAATTTAATGAATATTAATCTACTTGCTGACAAACTTCACAAGTGTTCTGTCCTGTATTTTGTTTAAATTTTCACTTTTTGCTTTCAGTAACAGTCATTCAGACATTCATTTACCTTTTTTTTTTTTATTTGAAATGAGTTGAAATTGACTCTTTCAAAACAACATTCTGTAAGATAACTCTTGTATCACTTGATGATGCCTTAAATAATAGGATTTTATCTAAATTTAGAGTCAGATTTTCATTCAACAGATAGTTCTTTCCATACTTGGAAAATAGTTAGAAAGTTGTCAGAAAGTTCCATTTTTATATTATGCCAGTAATACCAAAATATTAGCCTTTTTTAGGAACTACATCTGCTTCGCTATATGGTAAAAAATTTGCAACATTATTCTGAAATTTGTAAAATAATTCTCAAAATTGTATGACACCAGTGCATTTTTTATTATGCCTATAGTTGCTCTTGAAAGATAAATACTTCCATTGTGTTGAAGATGGAGTACCAATTTAAAGGATATGGTAATCTAGATCTCATCCACTTTCACTATCTGCAGTCTGGCAAGTTGTAAATGATGAGAAATTATATTCTTGAGCTTATGACTCAAGAAAAAAGAAAGGTATTTTTATAACTTGCATTTCAAACATTTTTCTAAAGCTTTTATTTATGCTCTTTTAGCTAATGAGCTGCTGGATGAGGAGCTAACCGGCCTACATATCTTAAGATCTGTAAAAGTTAGGCTTTAAAACTTGGATTCACTGTGAACACCATTTAGAATAAGAATATACCTATTTCAGGAATATTTTTATATTCCTTTATTATAAATAATATTATTTTATTTATTTATATAATAAATAATACTCCTTTATTTCAGGAATATTATTTTCTGTTTGTAAAGCTCTGTACCTCAATATTGGGGATTTTTCACTAAATGAATATTCTGCGTTTGTCTATGTGTTTTTTTTTGTGAATAAAAAATGAGTTGAGAAAAAAAAACTAGTTATACTGAATCAACTTTTACTTTATATATATAATAAACCATGTATATATAATAGCAAATAATTTTTGTCTGTGCAAATGTTTTTAAACTGTGTACCAAAATTATATGTGTTTGAAAGATTATGTAATTTTGCAGAGAAAATGGCATTTATGTGTAATGTACTCTTCAATTTCTACATTTATAAATTAGCTACAAAATATGTAATTAATTTTATTTATCTATTATTGCTTTTTATAGACCGTGTGGGCACTCATGGTTTGTGGTCGAATGAAAAAAGGAGAAAGTATTCTTATTCATGCTGGCAGTGGAGGTGTAGGACAGGCAGCTATTAACCTGGCCCTGCATTCTGGTTGTACTGTCTTCACTACAGTTGGGACTCCTGAAAAAGTTGAATTCATTCGCAAACACTTTCCTGAGGTAATCACAAGTATAACACAAAGTTATATTAATGTCAATTTTAATTCTATCTCCTGAAATTAGTTTTGTTATATTTTGAAACTTAACAGTTGTAGACTGAGATAAATATACATAATGTATGTGAATTTAGTAGAAAAATTAGTATATATGTGAATTTATTTATATTGTGGTTAGTTAAGAAATTAAAAAAAAAATTGCCGCAGTTTCAATTCCAAAATTCTTACCATTACCAAGGAAATCTGTGCAAAATAAATCATTACTGGAATTGTCTCTGTTAACAATAAATAGTATATGCCCATATCATCCACAGCCCTTATAAAAATCTCATGTATATTTTTATGTCAGCTGTGTTTATAGCTATATTTCATATTTTAAATTTTAATAGCTATTTGGATCTCTCTTTTATTAAGATAAGGATCTTTTTTTTTGTATTTGTGAAGTAAAGGTTTTGAAAGGTAAAGTTTGTAACCATATTTATCAGTATGTAATTTTTTTTACATTAAAATGTTTGAATGTCTCAGAAATATGTGGTTCAATTTCTGTTAAGTGTCTTGTTTGTTATGAAGATTTCAGAAAAGCATATCGGTAACTCCAGGGATACATCATTTGAACAGTTAATAATGAAAGAAACTGGTGGTCGTGGAGTCGATTTGGTATTGAATTCATTAGCTGAAGAGAAGTTACAAGCTTCTGTACGCTGCTTAGCTGCAAGAGGACGGTTTCTTGAAATTGGAAAATTTGACATGGCTAATAATAATCCTTTAGGTATGTTGTCCATTTCATTTAACTTTGCTTTACAACTAGTATTTATAAAAAGGAACTGAGTCCACACTTGAGATATAGAATACCTCAGTATATTCTATATATATGTATAGAATACTGAATATATATATTATTCAGTAAAGAGAGTAAATTAAGTC
This sequence comes from Zanna intricata, assembly GCA_010016005.3. Classification (NCBI taxonomy): domain Eukaryota; kingdom Metazoa; phylum Arthropoda; class Insecta; order Hemiptera; family Fulgoridae; genus Zanna; species Zanna intricata. Next base: position 1,278 of record JAAAKQ030278898.1, on the reverse strand, counting down.
TAGATAATTAAATATAGCCCACTAGGCTGGTCTATTGGTTATCGACATCGCAAATCAGCTGATTTCGAAGTCAAGAGTTCTAAGGTTCAAATCCTAGTAAAGGTAGTTACTTTTATACGGATTTGAATAATAGATAGTGGATACTGGTGTTCTCTGGTAATTGGGTTTCAATTAACCACACTTCTCAGGAGTAGTCGACCTGAAATTGAACAAGACTACACTTCATTCACATTCAGACTACACTTTCATACATTTCATCCTCTGAAGTAATAGCTTATGATAGCTCCAGAGTCTATACAGAAAAAGAGAGAGATAATTAAATTTAAGAAAAATCTTTTTTAAAAACTGACATATTTTATTCTTAAAAAATATTTTTGTAAAATATTGTAAGTAATATTTAAAAGGCAGCATTATTTTAGATTATATCAAATGCAGTAAAAGCTCTTTTAATGTATAGCATGTCCAGAAGTCCCTGTGCCCCTCCTTGCAATTAAATGTTGGTACTGTTTTGAAAGTGGCACAGTATTCAGTTCCTAAGAAATAATTTATTTACTGAGATCAGTACTCCTGCTCTTAAGGTTCATGATCACATTAAAAAAGACTAGACTACGAAACCATTTCTACTTACTTTTGTGAATGAATTATCAGAATGATAAAAGGAACGGCATGTTGCAGTCTTCCTTGCTTTACTAGCATGATTTTCAAATATGGTGTCCCCACAATCATGGCCAGATTTAAACATTGGCCCAGACTCAGGGTGACAAATTTGGATAAAAATGTGAATTTTTAAAAAAAATAAATTTTACACATATTTACCATCGACAAAATAAAATATGGAAAACATGTTCTTTTCAAAGTAGCCTAAAGCACCATAATTGCAGTAGGCTACTTTGAAAAGAACATGTTTTCCATATTTTATTTTGTCAATGGTAAATATGTGTAAAATTTATTTTTACACAAATTTTTTGACACATTTATTTTTACACATTTTTTTGACAAATTTGGATAAAAATGTGAATTTTTAAAAAAAATAAATTTTACACATATTTACCATCGACAAAATAAAATAT
>JAAAKQ030278865.1:0-10489 GCA_010016005.3 Zanna intricata | reverse complement strand
TATTTTCATAAAATAGAACTTCTTATAGGAAATATAATTAATTATGCAAGTATGGTAAATGACTTAAAAAATTAGTTAATGCTGTAGTGCACTTTCACTTATGTATTACACAATAGTTTGATTATTTAGGAGCAAACAAGTTTTCAGAAATCTACATAATAAATTAAAAGAATTAAATGGATATGTTATAAAAATTTTGCTGAAAATAATATACTACACATAAAAATGAAACTAATTTTAAATAAATTACAGCCAAAAAATTATGGTAATTGGGATTTTTCTGCATTAAAGATTATATCATTTCTTGAAAATTTTCAACATATCAGAGCTGTATCACAATCGAAAAAAAAATATCCAGTTTTGAAATCGCTTATCTCCTTGATAGAGTAGTAGCAGCTTGGTCTTTCATCTTGGTTCCTCTGGTTTGAATCTTGGTCAGGTCCAGGATTTTTCGTATTCCACAAAAATTACATTTCCATGTTCCCACATATAAGCTTCAAAAGCTTCTGTGGAGAATGAATTAATTATTCATAATTTCAAAAAGAATTTCCGATGAACTAATATAACCAGAAAAAATGTTCAAAAATTTCCTTTGTACTACCAGGTTTACGCATTGAACGATCCATGACCTGAAAGTCATTGAACCGTCCAAAAGTCAATCTCACGCCATCCACTTTCAAGCCATGCCTTGACAGAAGGTATTAATCTATGTGTTAAGCGTCCTGTGGAGGCATTATTCCATCTCTCCTGCTTTTTTTATTAATGTATTCTCTCACTTGCTTACTCCATGATACGTGGAACAACGTTCCTGTCAGAAGATATGCCAGCGCCATCCGGAATGCTAACCTTCTATATAGCCTTTAGATTTTTTACTTATTTCGAGCTATCGCCAGTGTTTCACACCAAACCGGCACTGCACATAGGATCGATAATGTTACTGTGGTAACATTCATTCTTTGTTTAGCCGTCCTGGGTCTCCCGACGTTTTTCACTAGCTTGCACACAGCCACGGATACATCCGCCTTTTTGGATGCTTCATCAATATGCGTGCTGTATCCCCCTGAATTGTTGAGACAATCTAGTAGGTATTTGGCTCTACCAGAGGTGGTTACCCGACTCCCTGTAAACTGACAGTGTGGTTAGGGATACGTCTTGTTCCCATCATAATCACCATCTTCGTTTTCTTAATCCAAACATTTGGACCTAAGAGAGATCCTTGGTGGCTAAGAGACATCTTAGCCACCCATCCCACCAATCGCTCCAAGGTTTGGTCAGCCATGATCTTGACTTCTTCCATTATTTATTCACCTAATCTCCTCAAATTCAGCTGATCTCCTATAAACTGATCTACGTCCCCTACTGACGCATCGCTCCCCGAGATTCTCTCGAAACTTTTCTATTATTATGTTGTGCAGCATTTCAGGTTTCATAGCATCAAAACCACAGCAGGATACTTTCTTCACGAAGACATCTTGCAGGCCCGGTATCCGAGCTAGTGTTATCTTTCAGGATCGCAAATTACAACATCACTCTATTATATCGCCGACGCTCAACGACTATCTCTATTCAGAGGGGGTCGCTGAGTGTCTCTTTCTCTATAACTCGACATCGCAACTCTCTCGCCTAGTATTCCTTAATAAACGTCAATCTAACATTGAAGATGTATCAGATCTATGAAATGTGTGAACGGCAAAGTCGTTCACAAAAACCATTCCTTGCAATGCCAGTGCTTCAGCCAACATCCGTCCTCGTGTATTAGATGTCACGCTATTCTGCTCCTGGTATTTCGAAGTATGGTACGTATTATATTTTGAGATAATTCTATAATGGAATTACTTATTTTTTACAATAATATTTGTTCTGATTAATAAAACTAAACTAAAGGTTTTATGAACATTTAGATAAACATTTAAATTAATAAATCCCCTTTAATACGCCGAAAGCCGGAGGTAGATTTCACGTTGCTAAGTAGGGGATAAAACTCAATAGAGAAACTGAGATGAGGGTAACCTCACTTCGGTCGGCATATGGAAACTGCCAAACCCCTACCTCAGTAATGCCGAGTAGACATACTTGTCACCTCTCTACCGCTGGGTGAGTTGTGATAGGGTGACATTCTTGCCGCATAGAAATGCGATCACACGAGCTGGCTTGCTACCGATGCTGGGAAATGGTAATGCTATTGTTTGTTGCCGAGGGAGAAACCGACGAAACAACTGCTTCAACTGTGGCGCTAATGACCACAGATATGCAGAATGTAAGAAAAAAACAGAATCTTTAGAATGGCAGTAAACGGTCATCGGAAAGGAGACCGGGATTGTGCCAAATATAAATAATGCTTGTTTATTATTAAACGTCACCGTAGTGTCGTAGCGCATGACGTGCTGTTGAGATCTGCTTTGTCTAGCGATATAATGAAGGAACCGAATACAGGAAGACTGAATGAAGCAGGATGGTCCCTAATTGGTCAAAATATTAATCTAAGAATAATTTAATGAAAATAAGAACATGAAAACTTCATTTATGAATCTATTTCATTGATGGAGAGTAACTTTTCGTTAACTATGCGAAGGTAACATTACATTATGGCGAAATAAAAGAATAAGGACGAATGATTTATTCCACTTACAGGTAAATTTTTGGAAAGAGAATAAAAAAAGAAATTGACATAATAACTGGAAGAGAAAAATAGTAAATTCGATAGAATTCGTATCACACAAATTTGGTAATTTTATATCGGACAATATAAAGATGGAGAAAACGGGAATATAAAAAGTTTAAAAATAAAAAAACAATTTTGTAATTTACATGAAATCTTTATTAGAACGTTTAATATTGTTTACATTTTAAACAGAGTCCTCAATTTAATTATCTGCTTCAAATTTTTCCATACAGAGTTATATTGTAATATACCCCATACCCATGCCTTGACTGCATCAAGACTGTTATCCACCGAAAACCAACTCCTCCTTCTAATATTCGAGGATTGCCTCCACCCCCCAGTGTTTCTACAGTAACGTAGGTAATCCTTTGTTCGATAAACGAATACCCATAAGGAAATTTGAATAAATAATAAACTCGTCTACCTTCGATCTTGTCTATTTCGGCTAGTTGTCCCCATATATATCTGTAACATAAAATGATAAAAATTATTATTTGTACGTAATAAAGTTTGTCTAATAGAATTAATGTAAAATGTTTTTTTTAAAGTTACCTTAGTAAAGAATACGTATAATAAAATAATGAAAAATTGTATTTTCTGATTCCGTTATTAGGTCGATGAATAAACAGTACTTCTTTAGCAGAATCATAACACCGTTTTTATTGCACTGACAAATTCGTACGTACCTTATCCAGAAAAAAATTACCTATTATGAATCTCAATTATCATTTAATTGTAATTTTATATTAAAAACTTATAATCGTGTGAAAGATTTCTGTTACCATTTATTAAAAAGAAGACGCATCTCATTCCTATCGCGACTACATCATGAATACCACGAGACATTTCAGGAATCCCAGATCCTTTTTTTTTTTAATTTATAAAATTAGCAATGATTTTTTTCTACTGAAGTCGGATTTTACCTCAAACTGTGTTCTTGGATAATATATAAATTATTATATTATTCACGTATGTTTAAAAATGGATCTATTGTAGTAAACCAGGAATTTACAAATGTAACTTAGATTATCAAGATGGGAGGTCATTTTAGTTTTTAAACACTTAAAATTCAAACCTATCAATTAATACCAAATAACATGGAAATACTTAACATTGTGTGAAAAAAAATTATAAAACACTGCAAACAAATATTAAATTATAATAATTATAACATTAATAAAATAGTAATTGTTATTATTATTATTTGTTTGGGAAATTAGCAATATTTGGTATTTAATACTATTACTACTTAATTAAACTGTTATACTATTTAATTGTAGTACACTATTTAATTGTTGAATGTCAGTTAAATAATTATTTACTTTACACCGTTTGAGAATTTTTCACTCATTAATTAGATTAAATGGTTTTTTTAAATTTTGAAACGATGTTTCTTTAACTTCTGAATATTTATGCAGATTAGTTATTCTTCATTATTAAAAAGAAAAGACTATTGTCAATATTGTCTTCCTCGACAGTCAATTAACTGCCTTAGAAGAACAAAATATTTGTCAATAACGTTGATTTTCTACACTCCAAATTTGTTGGGAATTTCGTACTTTTCTTCTAAAATATACTTGTACATGTAAAATATGCATTGTTAATTAGTACTTACTCATCTCCATCTACACGTGCTCCCGCATATAAGTTACCGTCCCGTAATGTATACGGTGAATGATCTACATTGCCAGGTACCTCAATAAGTTCGTCACTTATGTTAGATGTATCTTTTAGCGAGTATATTTCTGATTGAGAGTGATCATTGCTTGCAATTACAAGTGCTGTCGTTAGAGCCGCTAGAAATAGTATTCTGCTGGTGAATTCTTTTCCCATCTATGGTTATAAATAAAAAACTATAAATTTTCAGAAACATTTTTTTTAAATCTTATGTTTTAATCTTATTTTCGTAAAATGAAGCTTATTATTATTATTTTTAATAACTATATATATATATATATTTGTTTTTTCCTTTTTTTTACATTAAGTTTTTATAAAAGTAGCTATTCAAACCTCTTAACCTGTATGATATCTTAAAATCTATCTTATATAAATAAGATGTTTAGGCTTTAATTTTGATGTTCAAATTTATCTTGTTTTTATAAAAATTGATTCTTATTTTCTACTTTAATTAACTGGTATACTTGGTATATGTTAATAAGAAATTTTCCGACTTATTCTTCGATTAAAAATAAAAAATAATAAAAAGATTGATAAATCTCTTGGAGTATAACTGAATTAAATGATTATCGAATGTAATTACACCTTTCGTATACAGCAAATGCGTTTTACCAGAACCCCAAAAAGCTATTTTTCTTCGACAAACACACCTTCGTCCACTAAGCTTTGCTATCCATAACTTCAAAAGTTACCCTAACCATACTCGACCGTGACTCTCTTCCTTTGTATATATGGTACACATGACAAGACATTCTGAGATATTCTACTTTCCTCCATTCGGCTCGCATGAGCTTATCGGATGAGTTTTCATCTTCGAGAAATTTTTACATATCTTCGTGTTTCACATTTCTGTTTCCCCAAAACCACTCTCAGTTTATATATATTTCATTTTTCTGTGGATACGATAACTATCGTAATTTTGCGCCAGTCAATTTCAAATTGATTAAAATATAACGATTGAAAATCCAGAAAAACAAAATATCTCTATAACTTTGTTATTAAGTAAAATGCCATATCCGTTTAAAGTTCCTATTATATTTGGATATGGAAAAATTTAACACTAAACACCTAAAATTGTGTTTAAGAAAAGTTTTTGACATTAACGACCATTGGCCCAGGGGTCGGAGAAAATTGTGTTTGCAAGACAAAAAGGTGATACCTTCCTTAACAGGCAAACCATCGAATCGGTTTAAAGTAGTTGTTAGTCCCCTAAACAATATCTAATGCTTTTGTCTGATAACCAAAATATTGTTTAGATTGTAAGAAAATGGGGCTTGTCGTTTGCTAAACATGTCAAATTTTCTTATTGAATAAAATTGGAAGTTTTTTTAACTTTAAGCTGGAGGAAGTATTTTTTATCTTCTGCTTAGAACCGATGGATTCTACCTTTGCCTTCCGGCGTACCGAAAGGGATTTTTTAATTTTTAGATATTTATCTAATTGTAGATTATACTTATAGTTTATTTTTATAAATCATAGCAGTTATTATTATTTTTTTAAATAGTAATTCCAACATAGAATTATCATAAAATATTTTACTTACCGTCCTTCAAATTAATTTAACTTGGTAATAGATGTATAAACTGTATTATGTATTGATACTCTTCTTTCAATACTGCTTCTGTTCCGCAAATATAACATACAGTCGTATTTCACCGCTTATAAATACCAAAAATCATCTGACGTATCTTGTCCGGTTCTTTATATTTATCATAAATATTATTGAGAGAAAATATGTTGGAACATATTTCACAGTTTCTAAATATAAAAATGTGTTTTATTTGTGATCTTATTATTTATCATAACAAAAACAAAATGAAATATGTCGGGCGATGAATATAGTTTTGATTTATGGGAATTTATATCATATAAATCTTTACGCTTATGTTTTTGCTATGAATTTAACAATTTTTTAAATTTATATTTTAATCTGCTTATCTCGGGTAATATTAAAAACAAAACGGGAGAATAATGTTATCGGAAAAGAAAATGCCATTAATTATTGTATAATTTGACGATTTCAAGTGTCTTAAATCAAAAATATTTAAATTTTTAAAAGTTCTTTATAAGTTTGATGTACGAACTAGCACCACCGTATAATGGGCGGTAATGAACAATGTTTAGATCTACACGATTGAATTTATCCACTACCGTTTTGAATAAAGTGAGTAAGAGTCTGGACGATTTTTTCGACAGACTCCTGCCAATGATCGTCAATAAGGTCATTGATACTATCTAAATTAATTACCGTTCTTGTTTTCCCGTGAAGGCTGAGGTTGCATTGTACTACAATTGTTATGTCCTACATAGTTACTCTATTTGCCACCTTCACGTTCACCACTTCGTACCAATAAAAAAACTAAAGTTATATATTACTACATGAAAAATGTAAGTAATCGATCTACCTTTACCAACTTTTTCCAAGATAATATTATCCGGTCTCCCATCAGATGTCTGAACGTCAAGAGATTCACAAATAATATGGAAAATATTTTCTCAAGTACAATATGAAAATCCCTTTTATAAATCGAAAAATAATAAATTCGACTCCACTGCAAAATCTGTGAATTTCCCCATTACCTGTTTTATAGCGAATATGTTATCCACATATGATCCCTCTGGGCAAAGCTAGCCTTTATAATCAATACATATCGCGTCCTGTAGTTTTTCGAACCATTCCCATCCGTAATGCCTTTAACCGAAAATATCCTGTCGACATGCCGGTAGTTTGAACAGCCGTTTCTATCTTCCTTGTTGTAGATTGTGCTGATGTAATTTTCTTTCCATTCCGAAGGAACTTCTTCTCCGGTAAGGCGTCATTGGAAAATATCTTCTTCATATTCAAGTATAACCTTACGAGCATTCCTTATAAGTTCGACCTTTTATTTCTCATTTTTTGAAGAGCCTTCAATTCGTAACCAACTGTACGTTTTATTGGTTATTATTATTATTTGGTTATCCAACCAAACCACCACCAAAGCCTTTAAAACAACCATACTCCCTTAGAATAGTTCCTCAGGATGCACCTTGTATTTGGTGATCTCAAGCCTACATTAACTTTTTGAGTAACATTTCACCGAATGGTTTAAAGGGTGGGCACTCGTAAGCCCCCTTTATTTTGAACCTTTTATCATGTTACACATTTCTCTCTGCTTTTAGAGGATCTGATGTTCTGGATTGGATAGTGATTACCCAAAGAAAAAAAAATTAAGCACATAAACCCTATTTAATGCTAGATAAGTTTATAATTATATCAGAATTGTAAAAAAATTGTAATTTAAAAATAATACGGATCCTATATTTTAAACTGGAATAACCGATAATGTACAGTCTTATCATAGAAGAATTCCGAGGATATTCAAAAAAATCACGTTTTTTCAATGGATGTTCCTCATTTACTGTTTTACCAGAATTGCCAGAAGATTTTATGCATAAACTGTACTAAACTAATTACGATAAATGATATTCACACTACAAGACCCGATATCTCAACATAAAATAAATACTCTGCATTGAATAAGGATTATATTTACAAATAAAACGTACAGGAGTTTATACACATGTTTAGCAAACAGCACAATAAAATAGCGTGGTCAGTCTTATCGAGCATAACATTTTATTTATAAAGAATCTAATTTTAGCTGTTAGGTAGAAACAGATCAATAAAGCGAAATATTTTGGTATCTACTATTGTACTTTAACTACTCTAGTGTAGTATTGTAAGTACTACTATATAAAAAATACGTATATGACAACTTTATATATTCATATATTACTATTAAATATATATGTATGTATATTTTTCATTCGTTTTTTATGGAATTATGCATTCCTTACAAGATTTATAATTATAAAATGAAAATACAAATGAATTGAACGATAAGAAATTAATTCAGTTAAATAATGCGAATTGCTTTCTTTTTTTCAATCTTATTCCTTCATTTTCTTTTTCATTTCTTATTTCTTACAAATCTGTTGTTGAAATTAGTTAGTTACACATAGTGATAGGTTTCTGATAAGTTTTGTGTTAATAAAAAAGCTGAATGTTTTGTTTGTATTTCTTTGGGCCGTCGGAAGTAAAACAAAAAACTACAACCAATTTTCTTTTAATATTATATAAAATTAAATAATAATACTCTGTTGTAACTGTGTTGAAATTTAGTTGGAAATGGAGAATTATCATTTGATGGGTCAAGGAAAACTAAGAATAATAAGATTAACAAAATGGTAGATCTTAGTTTGAATCCAACGCGATGGATTAATATCTTGTAATTGTGTATTGCCATATGCCATAAACACGATTATAGATTAAGGAACAGTAATTTTATGTAAATGAAAATTTTGTTGTTAGTAATACTTCTTAATAAAACGTAATCCCAATTAGTATTATGGAGGCGGTTCATGTAAATGACCTTAGGTGTATAAAGTTCTGGCTGATTTTATGCCAAGAGGCGATTCCGGCCATCCCAGTGATGGGAAGGGGGGAGGTATTTTAGTGGGTGAGACTGTCATCTGTGCGGGCAGATGTCGGCTGGTAGAGTTTTTTCCTCCTCCTACGCAAAACAAAAAAAAAAGAAAGGTGTATAAAGTTGGGTTTTCTAAGAGTATGATGTAAAATTTTTCGACATTATTTGTGAAGAAAAGTTACGCTGACATATGCATAGATGAATTTCGCCTGTATTTATTGATTCGAATCCTTCAGCTCTAACGCAGCTTACAAAGTTATAGATGCTCAGTTCATAGTTTAATACATTAAAGTTTGTGCTTCACCGGCAAATCTGCACATCTACAAGTTTAGAGAAGAAATAGAAGATGCAATATTATTTATGTAAAGAACAAGAAGCAGAGATCATAATTAGAATCTGAAAAACGGATGAACCAAAGTATTTACTACCCGACAAGCCAACTTAACATACTATCGTACTTTTGATACAAAATAAAGTAAGTTGCTGAAAGACACAAAACCCACATCTTGTTTTAAAATATGTTAAAGGAGTATACTAGATGGCAAAAGTGGAAGCAAGATAGTAAATTACCGAAGAAGACATGAATAGGTTCATGTCTTCTATGTAGGATATATATGAACCTATGGTTCATTCTCTATGAACCATAGGTTCGATAACCTAAACTCTAAAAGGAATAAATTTTTTCGATTTATTCCGTTTGTAATTTCTTTCCTAAAAATTAGGTCAAACGTTTAGTAATAAAATTTTATTTATAACGATCATTGAAATGTAACACTAACATTCATTGCTTATTTTATTCTTTGTGTTCATTAATTTTGCAACAAATATTTTATGTGATAAAGTAAAAAAAATAAAACAAAAGCAAAAAAAAAAATAACTTCAAAACTGTCTTTAAGTGACACCGCGTTAATAATAAATGATAATATTTTGTGATATGAGAAAAACAAATTACTTAAAAATTATTTCCTTTACCCCGTAACATCAAGATCTGTAAGTTGAAAAATATTATCTCCTCTCCTCTACATGACTTCCACGTACGAAAATTCGAAAATAATATGATTATAAATTTTATAATTTAAAAATTTTATTGAAATTATTTTCAATTAATATTAAAAATCTGATATTTCACCAATTCTATTACATACATATACACGTATGTAATTTACCAAATTAAATGATATTTATTAGTTTTTAAAAGTCCATAAAATTTTATTTCACTAATAACTTCTGATATTTTTTTCATATTATTTTTCTATTGTTATTATTGAATTATTAATTATTTAAATTTTTTTTTACAATCAGGAGGTAATAATTATTAATAAATCAACATACCTAAATTTTTAAAAAATAGATAATAAAAAGTTAAAAATAATGAGATATCTGATTCAAACCGATGTGGCCTTCCCTTTTAAAATCTAATTATTATTTTAAAATTTATTTGGCTATAACTAGGCCGAGAAGCGATAAAACTGTTATGCATGAGAATGGAATTATTAACGGCTAATTTATTTTGAGTTCGCAAGATACAGACATACGTGCAGTCGTCATGCCGAAACTTGTCAAAATGGATTCAGGGATGGTCAAAAAGCATATTTTCGTTGAAATCTAAAAAAACTGAAATTATTCTCGATTACACCATTGTACTTAAGTACAAAGGAGTAAAAAGCAATTAAATCAGTTTTGA
>JAAAKQ030278854.1:0-10489 GCA_010016005.3 Zanna intricata | reverse complement strand
GCCGGGGTACACCCCCACTCCAGGGCTACCAACCCTGGAGGTCCGTTCCGGTACTCCGGTGGAACCGGCATATGCTCATATGCTCTGGCAGAGAGCGGATGCGCAATCTTTGCACGGACTCCAGGCCCTTACACACCGTGATTTTCAGGGCTCCCATGCACCGATATACATGGGCACCTCACTACATACTTGCCATCGCGGGGGGCATGTGGACAGCGGAAGGGTCTCCGTTACACCTGCAATCACTTCGACTCTGGCCGCCACATCGCCAGCTATAAAGGCGGTGTAATCCGTATCCATGATCAGTAAAGTATTTCGAACCTGCAGGTGGCCGAGAAATCCAGTCCTTAAGTGCGGCCTATAGATGAAATATGGCCGACCTCCGATTTTCGAGAAAGTAAAACTCGGGGCCCCGTTAGCCAGCATAAAGAAAAGTACATATGTACAGCTGTTTCCGCCCTCGACGTGGAACCTAGATGGTATGTTCCGGACGTGGAGATTATCTACCTCAGGGCATTATTATTATTATTATTATTACTATTAGTCAGCTTATCAAAAAAGAATTTCTGTGTGTTTTTTTAATCAATATTTGTTTGGAAGATTATATAAAGAAGAATTATATAATCTGGAAGATTATATTTGTTTCGCTATGATTATATAAACAACTATTTTACAACTGAATTTATTGAAAAATTTTAGAATTAAGCTTGAATGTATCCATTTAATTACATGATCAATAAAGCCTTGTTAGTAGGATGTATTCTGCAGCATCGCTTTTTTTACAGGTGTGTTTTGAGTCTATGATTAAATTATTTTCTGTAAAAAAAATAAATAATAATATTTTTAAAATGTTTTTAAAACTTTTTAAATTTTAAAATGAATTTTATATAAAAAAAAAAAAACAAACTGAACTTTTTGTTGATGTTTTATTTTAACATTTCGAGTAAACTGATCTCAAATTATCAACGATTTAATAATAATAAAAAATTATTCCATTCTAATTTCTGTAGGCAGACGAGTATTTTTTAAATTTTATTTACTTTTATTTATTTGTTGCTTTTTTTTTAGTACTTACATATTTTGTTTACGCGTATGTAGGTGCTTTGATTAAAAATACATATTAATTCATGTTTGGTGTTAAATGTTTTATATTCATACTTTTGTATTTTATAAAATTAAAGCGATTTTTCCTTCATATATATAAATTTGTACCATTATATAGAATTTTATTTGTTTTAATGTTTATTCGATAATCGTATGAGTCATATAAAAAGATTTGAAAAAAAAACATGAATGTTAAATCTATTTTGATTATAATAAACATTACAATTTATACAGAAAAATTTAAGCGTTATTTCTTCACCTAATCAGTGGGTATCCGTCCCTCCCTTGAGGAAAACTATGTGATTAATATTTATTTGTTAAGGATAAACATGGAAAAAGTCAAAATTAAATAGACTTTCTTTATAGTAAAATTTTTTTCAATTTATATATATTATTAAGCATTTTAGAAAAAAAAAATTACAAAAATTAAAATTAAAGCAAATAAAATACGAACCAGTTTTTGAAAGAAAAATATTTTTTTAATTTTTGTTTGAGGGTTTTTGTTTGTGGTATTAAAAGTCTCCTATATAGAAGAGCTACTGGTAAAGTCAACTTATGTTTTTTTGACTGTGTGTATACATATATATAAATGTAATGCTGCGCTTGATAAAGCTTCGCATTTTAGACGAAATTTTGTGTTATTTTTTTGTATATTGTTTTAAATAATAATAAGATAATACTCTAAAATGGTTGTTTTTATCTGAAGAATTGTAGTATGGAATATTTGTTATCTAAATATTTTATCTACGTATTTATATTTATTTCTATTATTTATTCAGTAAATTATGTGGAGATCTGAATGTTTCGTGTTCCTGCTATTTTAACATCCAACCGAGAAGTTATCATTTATTATTATTATTATTATATATGTATTATATATTTATTTATTAATGATGTAAATATATATTTATTAGTAAGGCCGACATCATATTGCAGCCCCAGAATTAACAAGAATTCTAGACGGATATACTGTTTAATAAAATTGTGTAATAAAACTGCTTTCTATTTTTACTGGATATACTTTAATATAACAGCACTGAACTGTTCACTTGTTTTACAACTTCTTGATTAACGATCTGTTTATTTAATTAGTTGTTATCTCTCACTGAATGATATCTATATAAAAATAAGTTTGCTGAACAAATTTCGCTAAATGGAGGTATATTAAAGAAAATGTAATATTCCACTGCAGATTTATCCAGGCGTACGAATACCTCCTTGCACGCCCTCTGATAATTCTCACTCCTGCGTCCATAACAACCTGATACCAAGAATCGAAAAGACTATTCAAGTAGTTGAGTATTGAAATAATCAAATCTCATACTTTCTGGATACAAAAATTAACTAATACAGACGCATTAATGGACGAAATATTTTTAAAGAAGCAACTTAAAAAATGGGTTTTAGGAAAAAATCAACCAGTGGAAGAAAGTAGACGCAAAAAGAAAAAAAAAAATAATTTAAAGAATGAAAGAAGTATGGCCAGAAAGAAAATTGAAGAAAAGGAAAGTTGATTTATTGCATCCTCTAAAAGAGTTATTTAAAAAGAAAAAAATGATTATCTTTTTAATTTTGATAATGAAAGAGATTCTTCTTTGATTGATTGAATATCTTGTTATCTTCTGTCTTTTATTTTTGAGATAGATTTTTGTTTTATTCAACCGTGTATAAAAAAAATCATATCATAAACAGCACCTGATAGTTCTAGGAAGGAGTTTTAATTAGTTACGTTTTTTTTTTAAGCTAACTTCTGGCTTGTAACTAAAATTCATATTTATCAACCATATTTTTCTTTTAATTTTCTTCTTTTTTTTTAATATTAAATCATCATTACCTACTTTTGATGATTTTTTATCACTAAGTAGTCATCCAATTCAAGCTTTAAATTATTTTATTGTATCCTTTTTAATCTATTTGAATAATCGACTAACATATCTTTTTCATCATATTTCGTGACAACTGTAATAAAAAAAAAAAAAACAAATATTAACCTACCTTAGCATTATATTTATGAATGTATAATTTTTGCTAAAAATTATGTTACTTATTTAAAAATTAATCTATTCACCTCTATCAAACTAGATAAGTGTTTTCGTTAAGCATAACACAATAATTTGGCTTATGAAAAAAGATCTAATTTTGATTTCGTTGCCATTTTTTCACCAACCTAATTTTTTATACCTGTGAATTTTTAAATAACAATAATTAAAGAGTTAAAAGAAAACCCTGAAGACTCTGAATCTCTTCTAAATGACGTATACTCGTACGTATTCAAATAATTTTCATGAACTTCTTCTGAATTGTCAATTATTTTTTAGATTCACTGCTCCATGTGTTTACCTTAATATTATTTCATATTTGTATTGTATATTTTAAATATGTAATATGGTTTTTATCACATTTATTGTTTGCTATTGTAAAAAACAGAATGGTACATACACTTTTTTTATAATTAATTGTTATATCTTAATGGTACTCTGATCAAGGTTTAACCAAGGAATTCCTTGATCCATTCAGATAAATACTGTGGCAGTTACTTTTTTTAATTCGTGGAGTAGTACTTCTGCCCGCTTCCGACCTGATCTACGAGGATCGTTCGGAAAATTCACGGTCTAATAAAGAAAACACAAGTTTTTTCCTAAATATTTAATTCATTTTATTCGTCAAAATAGCCAACTTGCAATTTGATACATTTTAACTAATGACTTTCCAAAGCTTTAATGTTCTCAGTATTATACAGTTTATTTAAATCTGAAAATAAGCGGTTGTTTCAGCTTTTACTTCAGCATTTGAAATGAATTTTCGTCCAGCAAGCTGTTTCTTCAGGTTTGGGAAGAGGAAATAATCGCTGAGAGCAAAATCAGATGAATAGGCATATCTGGATTCACTTCTAAATGTAGCCCATGGAGTTTTGCAACAAAATCCGGAGACATGTGTGCAGGCGCATTATCGTAGTGAAAGAACAATTTATGATTCGATTTGGAAGTTTAACATGAATAGCGCCTTTCAGTCGCTCCAGTATTGAAGCAAAATACTCCCCGGGTGATGATCCTGTCTTTTTCCCAGTATTCTTAAAATCATCTATTACGTGAATCCTAAAAAACCCAACCTTGAATTTTCCTACGAATGGAACTGTTGTTCGATTTCATTCCCACTAACGGTTTGGAGTGCGGTTTGATCTCTGACGTGTAATGGAAAATCTATGTTTTATTTACTGTTATAAAATGTCAAAGAAACTCAGCGGAATTTCGTTTAAATAAGTTGAAAGCCTTGAGTGTTGAATGCGTTTTTGATCAAAGGTTTAACAAATGCAACAATCATCAAGAGGGAAACGTTTTCAGACCCAAAACATCGTGGTGAGTATGGTCTGAGGAGTGTTTACAATGTCAGCAAGCTCTCATGCGATGTCGTTCGGCGATCATTTAAAACTTTATAATGGATTTACGTGAAGGTTTCATCGATCACAGCCGTTTTTTAGGCATCCAGTTGCTTTTATCATCTTTAATGACTGTACAATCATTTAAAAATTCAGGAGCCAACTTTTAAACTGTTGGAAACGGTACAAAGGTATGGATGAATTCTTTAAAATGGAGTATAATTCTTTTTGTATGTATGGTTTAGCCTTCGGAACTACAGTAAGGTATTACTTCAGAAAATGAATGAGGATGTTATGTATGAATATGAATGAAATGTAGTCTGTACAATTTCAGGCCGACCACTCCTGAGAAGCGTGGTTAATTGAAACCACAGCTTTATAACCACCTCTCTCTTTATCTGTTTAGCCTCCGGAACTACCGTAAGGTATTACTTCAGAGGATGAATGAGGATGATGTGTATGAATGTGAATAGCTTTATAACCACCTGAACTCCAATTTTATCACGTTTACGTTTCTTTATCGCAAGTAAGTGAACGCACGCGTTTGAAACTTCTCAGCATGCTATCTAAAGAATTATTTTGATCATAATCATCTGGTCATATGCAATATCCATATTTGTGTCAAGCGACCCTCATAATGTATTATTATTTTACAATTAAAAAAATCAATTTAATTTCTGAAATGTGTAAAAAAGAAGTACTTTGGCACAACACTGAATTTATAATTTTTACTGTTAAAATGAATAATTTTAAAACTTTTTGTTACTACTCGTATTTTTATTTTAATCAACATATCAAAACAATATTACTAAGATAGTACTGATAGATCTTTTAAGGTTAAATTTTAAGCTGTGTAGAAGCTATAAGAAAATTTTTCAGCTTCGCCAACTTTATAAAATTGTTTCTAAGAGTTTTACAATCGTTAACTTCTTATGCAAAACTATCGGTCTACCGATAGTTTTGCATAAATAAAATTTCATTTTTTGTTATTTAAATCTCTTATCCATTAAGTGGCACTTAGACCTAATACAAACAAAAATGAATGTTTGTTTATTTCCATGGTGTTGTGTATTAATTAAACAATAATGTTGTTCAAAGGTTATTAAAGCATAATGATACAAATCTGTGTAATTCTATCGCATCGTAGTTACACGTATTAAATGAGTCGTTATATGAAACATATCTATGCAACAACAATAAGTGAAATTTACTTAATTAAGCTTAAATTCAGAATATAATTCAAGAGTGTAGTTTTACTAATGAATATAGACTATATAGTAAACAGTCTATTAACAAGTTAAATAATAGCATCACTGTCATTGACTTATACGTTACTATATAAACAAAATTTCATGTTAAATTATTATTTTCAGTATTACGTAATAAAAAGTAAAGAAATAAAACGATTCTATAATTTTTCTATGAATTTCAGCTTTTTGAAATTTATAAATTAAATTTCCATATCTACCAACAACTCATGAATCCTTAATTTATTGCCAATTTCATAAAGTAGATATTCAGATATTTGAAATATTCCTTTTTGGGTTTATTTTTAAAACTCTTTTGTTACAGTTCTTAATTTTAAATAATACAATGAACGAATATTTAAAACGTATTTTAATTTTATTTATTTAATATATAAAGTGCCATAAAAGAAATTTTGTCGGAATGAATGTATAAAAAAACGATTCATAAAACACAAAGATGTAAAATCTTCTTGATAAGAATAAATAAATAAATTAGAGAGAAATTAACGTTAAGGAAATTCTAAGAAAACTTTACCAAAACTCTTTGAATTATATTAACAAACACTTTTTTAATTGGATTTTATACATTTACATTTATTAAAAAATTGATAAGTATTATTTTTAAATCATCTCTAAAACGTATTTTTTTACCCTGAGAACATGTTAAACGTTTTATTCAATTTCATTGAAATTTTTCATGAAAATACACTTCAGTATCAAAATTATATCAGGTTATACAATCGTAAAGATAAAGTAATGAAAACTATCTATAAAACTTTTCTATAGATTATGTAATATTTAGTTTTAAAAACATTTATTAAAATTATCTGATAGAAATTTATAACATGAACATTTACTGTAAAGTTACTTTCTCTACAAATTTATTAATCAGCTGGAATCACGGAAATCAGATTATTTCTTTAAAAGTAGTGTATATATGTATATGAATACGCGCGCGCGAGCGCGCGTGTGTGTGTGTGTGTGTGTGTGTGTGGAAGGGGTAAACCTTTTCGTTGACTAAATGCGATAAAAAGTAATCTTGAAAAATTAAACTTTATTTGTTATGAATATTCTAATATAAAAAAACTTAAAAAGACCTTGGACTATCGAATAGAAATAAAGAGACACATGATATATTACTTAATAAAAATGAATTCATTTCAGGAATTTCGAATTTATAGTTAAAAATATGTGTTCCAATAATAACCTAGATTTCATAATGGTTTCATTAGACTTCATTCAGTATAAGCTCTTCGAAGGAATAAGGAATAAGGAAGGGATAAGGAATTTCGAATTTATAGTTAAAAATATGTGTTCCAATAATAACCTAGATTTCATAATGGTTTCATTAGACTTCATTCAGTATAAGCTCTTTTAAAAAACAGAATAAATTAAACACAAAGGAAAAATAAAATAAATTCTCTTTTGTATACATTTCTTTTAAAAGAAAAAGAAATAACCTAAAAATAGAAGTGTTTGTGTCTTTTAAAATTATGTTATAGCCAACTACTATAGAAATTAATCAGTGTTCTAAGTTTCAAACTTTTTTCATATTGGAAAGTTAGGATACTCTGTAAAAAGAGTTTAGGAAAACTGTTAAAAGAGTAGACACCATACGGTATTTAATACAGATTATAAAAGCAGCAAGGAAAACATTAATTTTAAAAGAATAGAGATGTTATAATAAGGTGGAATGAATTACAATAAATCTCAACACTTTTGCTAAGATCTGGAAACGATTTCTAAATTAAAATGAAATTGGGACTGAACAAAAATTATAATTTCTTCTTTTTTTTACTTGAAGGAATGACTTTAGGCTTATCACCAGAAATTCTTAAAATGTATAGATTAATTAGTCATAATAATCTCTATTACAGTTAATTATTAATTTTTATTTTTAATTACCTCATTTGAAATTGATTTAAAAATGTATAAATTTATAAATTGTATTATATTTATTTCTTTCATTTTCATGTCATAGCTATAAAGCTATGATGCAAGAAGGAAAGTATGGTAATCATTAAAAGTAATTGGGCATGGGTATTTTTTCATTTCTCGTTGTTTCATGAGTCAAGGACTTCAAAAATCAAAAAAATAAAAAAATAAACGTTGCGGGAGTAATGTTCGTACTTAAGTATGTACATGTACTGGCGTCGTTGATGTTTAATACGTTTTGACTGGATAAACCGATTTTGATTAAATTTGACACAGATTCTTGCGTATGGACCAATTATTTTGATAAAAGTTGGGGCCAATATCTCCAGGTGGTGGAGCAAATAGTATTTTTAGGATCAGTTTTATCAAAGTTTTGTAAATATAACCCCACATTATATTAATTTTGGTTAAAGCGTTCATGTTTATCTTACCATTAAAAAAATTGCCCTAAAATTCTCCCTAAAATCGAAGAAAAATGATTTTTTTATTTATTACATATTTTTTAATCGATTTTTTTCTAGTTCTTTCTAGCCATAGAGTAGTGGTGCAAGTAACCCAATAAATATCTTGAGGGCAATAGTTGGGTTGGCATAAAAAAGTTATAAACATAAATTTTTGAATTTTTTATATCTTTTTTCTTAATTTATTTAAACTTTTAGTTCTTTCTTGTTACTACAAAGTTTTTATGTTGAGTACTGCTTACCTTTCTTACTTTCATTCTATTATCACTTGTTGATGCGTTTTGGTACCACTCTATTGACAAAATTTATTGTATTGGTACTTTTAAATTTCTGTTAATCTTTATATAGCGTTTAATCAATGCCCCTCCCTACATTTGATGCCTTACCTGGTCTTCTTCTTCTTATCAGAAGAACAAAACAAAAGTAAGATATAACAAAACTTATCTGCTAGATTTTTTTATCATCAATACCTGGAAATTGATATTATATATAAAATGTAACAAAATGTAACAGAAAAGGGAGTTGCCTATACGAAAGACAGAATCGAACTAAACTTTAAAGAAATATAACGGAGTTTTTAAAGGTTTTTAGAATGCGTCGGAAATATCCAGTAAAGCCAGGTTGTGAACAATTCCAGGTAATTCGAAAAAGGTAACGGGTACTTGGAAATAGGACAGGGTAGGACATTTCTTTGAATGGGTAATTTAATAATAAGTAGTTTTTTAAAAGTAAAATGAAACACAAAAACAGCAATTTCATTAATGTTACAAAAATCTTAACCAGTAGAATCAGGTAAAATAAATTTTGCTATCGTTGATAAATAATTTTAATCATCATATCATGCTTTGTAAATATTAATAGTTTATACATATACAAACTCAGATGATTACGTACACATGCACATAAATTCATTATTTATTTCTGTTCATTTTACAAAGGAGTGTAGAAATAATTAAATTTTTACGTCATATGTTTTAAAAACGACCATAACAGAAACAACGTTCAATATGTTGCGGGTATGGAATGTTAAAATAAAATATTAAATTTACATTTTGAATAAACTCAAAAAATTATAATCTGACCACTTTTAAAATCTTTCGTCCTGTTTAAAAACAAATTATCGAAACTGTCATACTTAAGCGCGTTTGTACAATCATATAGACTCATACAAACTCACTCGAATATATGTTTGCAAAAAAAACCAATATTAAAACTGTTTTAAAAACTGAAAAAATAATAAAAAGATACTGTTTATAAACAAACAAACAATTTTATATAAATTTATTAAAAAACATGTTATACTTTATTATAATTAATCATCATCTCCCTGATTGTGTAAAACTGATAACTCTCATATATCCTACGAAGATTCCGTTTTTCATTTGTGTGGTTATGTAAGTTAGATGTACCCTTACAGTTCATTTTTCCGAATCATACTTTAATTGTTTTTGATAGTTTTTAGTAAGAATAGTTTTAGTAAGAAGGCGGAATGGTATCGTCTCGGCCTTCATCTGGAGGTCCTGGGTTCAAATCTCAGTCAGGAATGGGATTTTTCAAACGCTAAAAAATTTCATTTCCCAATATTATTTATACTTTTATCAAAATGCAGGTTTCTCATCCCGGTCAGACATGGCATTTTTCACACACGCTATAATTCATTAATCACATCCTCTGAAGATATACCGTAACGGTGGTTCTGGAGGTTAATAAAAAAAGTACAAGGTTTAACAAAAAAAAGTAAAAGGTTTCTCTAAAATGTTTTAATTTCATATAATTAGATTTATTTTACGTTTATTTTTATAGCCATTCTGTAGTTTTAATTAAACAATAAAACTGAAAATTTTAACAAAAATAATATTTTTTTTTGGAAATTACATAATTTAATTAAAATCAAATGTAAAGCAATGTTGATTCAGACCGAGAGTAGTTCATAATATGTTTTGTAACATAATATGATTGATATAATAACGTAAGTAACTAAAATTAATATTGAATTTTTAGATAATAAAATTGTATATTTATTCATTAAAATGAACCAAAAGTTAATTAATTTTAATACACCTCGTATTCTATAATTTATCATTTTCTGTAATATATTTAATAGGGTATCGATAAATCATTTTAATGAATGAATTAAACTTATCGAATATATAAAAATTATTTTATTAAACTAAAATATTATTGAATTATAATGTGCAATGCACAGAAGATCAATCAAATATTGGTATTTGAAATATATTAAATAAACTGATTAAAAACAAACGTTTGAAACATTAATTTAATATATATATATACAGGGGTGTATCAAAACTGCACGGCAATCTCTCGGAAACGGATTCTATATCTAAAAATAAGAAAAAAGTTTC
>JAAAKQ030278853.1:10443-23925 GCA_010016005.3 Zanna intricata | reverse complement strand
GTACCAAAGTTTCATCTTGGTTTGGGTATGATTTGACAAATGGAACTGTTAGACCTATGGTAGTCTTAACTGGCTGATGTTGATGATGATGGAAGCTATAGAGGGAGGACCTCTTGCATACCTGATAGTGATATCTCATGTTGTTTTTGGTAATTGATGCTAAGTCTGGGTTATAATCCTTCTTTCCCTTGCAGAGGAGAAGGTATGTTGGTTTTTTCATCATATACAAAGTGCAGTTCATTAAAGTCCATCCATCTTTCAACAGTTTCACCATTATTAACAGCACTCATAGTTCAACAGAGCGTGATGAGATTTAAAATCGCCAAGTATAATACGGAAGTGGCTGGGGAGAGGAAGATTTGACGATCCATCCATGCCATAGTACGTGGCTTATACAGATTTGTTACCTTATGATTGTTAATTTCAATAGTTACTGCCTGAACATCTCCATATATAAGAAGATTGAAAGTTCCAATTGATGTAGGTATCTTTGAGGTAAGTCGCTACACCATACTTAATATGGTGTATTGCTCCAACTCCTTGTGCTTGGAATCCCACCTCTTTGTACAAGATTTTCTACAATATTGGTATGTGGTTTCTTGTTGTACAGTCATGTCAGTGTCTTCTTCTTTTGTTAAGTTTGCCATGTATGAGGTTTGTTAAAAAAAGTGCACAGGATTTTAAATTTCCCAGACTTTATTAATCCAATTGTAACAATTTCTTTTTTGTTATGTTGGTACACTTGTCTAATATATGTTAACATTGGTAGCCATTCGTAGTTTATTGTTGGCTGTTGAAAAGGTTGCATGTGTTTTGGTATGGTCAGCAATTTTTAACCAGTAGAAAAAATGGAAGAAAGAATGTGCTTTAAATTTTCTTTCAAGAATGGAATAAAGTGAAGTGCCGCATTGAAAATGTTGATTTTATCTTTCGGCGATTCTCCTATAAGTAAAATAAGCATTTATGATTGGTACAGATGTTTTCAAAGGGCTGTGAAGACATTAAAGATGATGAAGTGAGTCTTGAACATCCCAGCACATCAACAAATGATGACGACATTGAAAAAGTAAAAAAAATGTTTATGGACAATCACCAAATCATTATCAGAGATTCAATTAGGATTACTGTGATGAAGCTATTTAAAGAAAAAAACCCAGATTTATGGTGAAACAATTCAAAGCAATTGCTCCATGATACTACACCTGCTTACACTTCACTGGATTGTTGATGAATTTTTTTGATGCCTTAGCTTCTGTATTCACTGGATACCCCTGTGACTTCTTCCTATTCTCCAAGCTGAAAAAACCATGAAAGACAATGTTTTGCCTACATTGAAGATAAAGGCAGACTCGCTGAAAGAGCTAAATACCATACTGGGGATTGTGTTCCAGAGGTGCTTTGAAGATTAGAAAAGCGTTGGCACAATTGTATTATACATCTGAAATTTTATTACTTTGAAGGTAATAAAATAAATCATTACTGATAAATAAATAAAGATTTTTGAGAAAAACTAAAATGCCATATAATTTTTTATAAAACCTTGTATTCTTCTGTGGATTTACTATATTCCTCCACATTTAGTTGTAGTATATTTATTGAATCCATAGGCTGTACCTTGAATTCGTAGGGTTGATTTGGACATGATGTTGAGTATTATAGATTTAGAATTTTGTTTCCAAGCAGTTCAATCACTGCTGTTGAGTAGACTTGTAGTGCTATCCGGAGGAGAGTGTGTACTTTGTATCCCCCACTAAGGATAATCTTAACATTTGATTGAATTCGGTACACTTTTCTTTGGTCTTGATTCTTCAGAAGCTTCCATTTGATGATTGGATCTTTCTTT
This sequence comes from Zanna intricata, assembly GCA_010016005.3. Taxonomy (NCBI): domain Eukaryota; kingdom Metazoa; phylum Arthropoda; class Insecta; order Hemiptera; family Fulgoridae; genus Zanna; species Zanna intricata. The sequence continues at coordinate 22,082 of JAAAKQ030278853.1, read as the reverse complement.
CATTAACATAACTTTACACCCATGTTTTGACACTGTTAAGACACATTTGAGTAATAATGAGTTATCAGCAATGTCAGGTAATTGGTCATATTGCTTTTTATTTTGTAGATATTTTCATTGGTTGTTGGTTTGTTAGGATGTGTAATCCTTACGTACCATTGTTATCTTCATGCCATTTTGAAAACATAACTCATGTACTACTCATAAGTCCTTGGTGTTGACATAACAAACTTACCATAAGCTTTACATTTTCACCTCTCTTCCATTAAATGCAAATGCTTTGTTATGTAATTTTCAAGCAAACTTAATCACCACTCATAATAAAATTCATTCTAATTATTTGGCTGTCAAATCTACCCTACATATTTAATATAACTGAAAATATTGATATATATTATAGACAGGGCTGCTATCTTGTGAAACAAGCAAATTCAGTTGATACAGAATTAAAAAAAATGTTATTTTTTTATCTCACTTTGTACATGCCTCTTTATGGCCTTTTTTTGAACGTGTCTATGTGCTAAAAAAATATATTACAACAGTTTAGATCTGAAATTTGTAACTGTAACATAACATACATATAAAGTAAATAAAATCACTTTTAATGTGCAAGCACCCTTTTTTCGTTATAACAAGAATTGAATGTAAGAAGTTCTGTATTACTGACTTTGGTTACTTAGTTAATATAAATGTAATCTTTAAGTGAATGTAGGATGTGTAACCCTTACTTACCATTGTCATCTACATGCCATTTTGAAAACATTTGTACTACTCATAAGTCCTTAGTGTTGACATAACATCCTCACCTTCTCTTACATTTTCACCACTCTTCTTTAAACGTGTAAGTGAGATCATAGATTTAAAGAAAATGGAAAAGGTGACGAAGGGTTTCACTCCAAATTACATTGAGTGATTCACTTATTATTTATGTTTACCTAACATGTAATGCTTTTATGATAATTCTTTAGAAGTTAAATTACCTTCCTGTCCGATATCAATGTGTGGACTGTATCAAATTTGTTTAAAATCTTTTTTTTGATTTTGTAAACACTTCATCAGTCAAAAAGTTACAAGTTGTGCAGAAATTTTTTTTTGATACCAAGCTGTTTTTTTTTGTGGTTATTTATTTAAAAAAATATATATTTGATATAAATTTGTTTGAACTCAAATATTTAAAGAAAAGAAAAGTGACTAATGGAATTTTTTTTTCCAGCATGCTTTAGGAGAAGCGTTTTCTGATCTGGCTCAGAAATCTCCTGAGTTACAAGAGGAATTTTTATATAATTCTGAGACACAAAGGAATTTAACAAAAAATGGTGAAACATTGCTTAATGCACTTAACTTTTTTGTTTCATCGGTTAATACTTTGTGCAATAAAACAATTGAAGATACATTACTAACTATTCGTCAGTATGAAACGGCTAGGTATCTATCTTAATATATTTTTCTACTTTTAATTTAATTATCTTCTATTATTATATAAATAAAAGAATAGTTTTTTTTTTAATGAAAGAAAAGCAGCAATATTATATATAATTATATTATTATCTTAATATATTTTTTTTACTTTTCATTTAATTATTTTCTATTATTATTATATAAATAAAAGAATAGTTTTTTTATGAGAGAAAAGCAGCAATATTATATTATAATCCTTTTTTTCTTATTTTTGTTGTTTATAGTTTTTTAGTGATAAATTATTTGAATACAAACAGAAAATACTTAATAAATCCAGGGAAGTATAAAACTAATTAAATACTCTGATAAACATAATTTCTGTTTCCTGACATGCAATACATGATTTTAATTTGTTTTCTGATGCTGAAAACGAATATGAACTCAGAATCTTTCTGTAGCTCACCATTTTTTAAAAATTGTTAAATTTTAATTAAAGGATTTTTTAAATTTTTTTGCTAACATTAGTTAGCATTTTAAGCCCCTATATTGTATTTTGTTAGCTCATTTTTATTGTTTAACTTTGTTAATATAATTTGTAAGGTATATATAAACAATACTAGATAAAGAATTAAATTATATCTTTGTCACGTATTATGACATCATATCTAATACCAAAGAGTGAGCATTCATGGTCAAGATTAATCATGTCTGTGCAGATGATAAAACATGTAGCTGTTTGCAGCTACATGTTTTTTACTGTTTTAATTTTACATGTTTTAATTACTGTTGACCTTCAGACTTATTGCTATCTTAAGTTTGTTAACAGTGCAGTATCAAAATGCCTTGAAATTATGTAAATGATGTGGATGCCTTTTGTTATGTATGTGGTGAGTTTACTGTAAAATCAAATAGAAAAAACATTACACCTTTAATTAAAAAAGAATATTAACTGTACTTTCAGTGTAAAATTGGTGATCAGGATGAGACAAATGTGCAATGTGATGAACAATTAGTATGCACTAATTGTTCTGTATATTTAAGAGGATGGCTGAAAGTTATACAGAAGGCTTTGCCTGCCATTTGGTGTACCTGTGATTTGGTATGAACCAAAGGATCATGTGACCAATTGTCAGGATCAAGATTGGAAGGTTGGAATTTACTTCAAAAAAATATAAAAATTTTTGGCTTTTGAAGCCGATAAAAAGAAATTTTTCAGTACTTTATTCATAAAAATAATTTGGTTTACTGCACAAATATTGATGAGCTTATGTTGCACTTAGGACAAATTCGTAAACCTGACAGTTGGCGCCTTTTCATAGATTTGTCCAAGTATAGTTTAAAAGTGGTTCTACTACACAACAGTAATAAATATCCTTAAATACCAATTACTTGTGGTGTTAATTTGAAAGAGACATATATGATGTATAGAGAGATGTGATGTGGTGAAAGACGATCCTAAAAAAATAAATTATAAAAAACGTAGCGGAATATATATGGTAATTTGAAAGTTAACTATTTTGTTAGGCATTCAGTTAGGCTATACTAAGTGCATGTGTTTTCTTTGCGAATGGGAGAGCCAAAATAGGAATAAACATTATGTTACCAAAGAGTAGAAGAAATAAGACAACTTAACTCTAAGTGGAAGAAATATTATTCAGGAGCCTTAAGTTGAACTCAACAAATTATTTTTACTGATCGCCATATCAAGTTAGGACAAATGAAAAATTTTGTAAAGCAATAAAGGATAGTCCTCGATTTTTGTACATCATGCAGAAATTTCCAATTGTACGTGAAGGAAGAATTAAAGAAGGAATATTTGTTGGCTCAAATAAGAGAGATGATTATTTAACTCAATGTTAAATAATGTAGAAAGTGCAGCTTGGGCTTCATTTAAAGTAGTTTGAAAAAAAAGTTTCTCGGCAAACAAAAATCTGACAACTACCATGATATTGTTAATCGACTTCTTACTTCATATAGAGCTTTAGATGTAATATGTGTTTGAAAATAAATTTCCTCCACCTCATCTGGATTTTTTCCTGGACAACCACGGAGACGTAAATGATGAATACTGTGAAAGTTTCCACCAAGACATTTCAGTGATGGAAAGTTGCAGTAAAGGGAAATGGAATACTATCATGCTAGTCAATTACTGTTGGACATTAATTCAGGATGTGCCTGAGGCTATAAAAGAAAAGCATCAGTGAAATCATTCTAACACAGGTGTGGCCATGGAAAATTATAAATTTTACAGATTTTAACTATATTTTCCCTTAATTGTTTATGTTTATATGAAGCATAATTTATTTAAAACTAAGGATGGTAGAAAATTTTTATTTACAGATCTGTAATGTACGCAAAAAATCAATACAAGAAATGGTATCACACTTAGAGAAACATTAAAAACATTTTTTTTGTATATCTAGTGCTATTAAACAAAATCATTTCTTTTTGTCTTCAGTCATTTGACTGGTTTGATGCAGCTCTCCAAGATTTCCTACCTAGTGCCAGTCGTTTCATTTCAGTACACTCCCTACATTCCTAACAATTTATTCAGTATACCTCCTACATCCTAACATGTGGAATATTTACATATTCCACATGTTTTCTGCCTACACAATTTTTCCCATCTACCTGTCCTGACTGTACCTGCCCCAACTGTACCTTCTAGCGAGTATTTCAGGATGTCTTAATATGTGGCCTGTAAGTCTGTCTTTCTCTTAATTATATTTTTCCAACTGCTACTTTCTTCATCAATTTGCTGCAACTTCCCTTTATTTGTCACTTTATCTACCCATCTGATTTTTTATATTCTCCTATAGCACCACATTTCAGAAACTTCTAATCTTTTCTTCTCAGGTACTCTGACTGATTGTTGAAGTTTCACTTTCATATAAAGCTATGCTCCAAATATTACTTTCAAAAATGTTTTCCTGAGATTTAATTAATTAATGCCAAATAGCACCTGAGCTATTTGGCATTTTATATTGCTCCTGCTTCGTTCATCTTTAGTAATTCTACTTCCCAAATAACAAAATCCTTCTACCTCCATAATCTTTTTCTACTTTTATATTAAGTGGTCCATTTACATTATTCTACAACATTTCATTACTTTTATTTCGTTGTTTATTTTCATGCGGTATTTCTTTTGTAGGACTTCATCTACGCCATTCATTGTTTCTTCTAAGGTTTTTTATTCTCATCTAGAATTACTATGTCATCAGCAAATCATAGCATCTTTATCTTTTCACATTCTGGATCTAAATCTGGATCTAAATTGTTCGTTAACATCATTAACTGCTAGTTCTATCTAAAGATTAAAAAGTAACTGGAGTAGGAAACATAATTGTTGGACTCCCTTTTTTATAACTATTTCTTATGTTTTCGATCATTACTGTTGCAGTTTGGTTCCTGTAAATGTGAGTGATTGTTCTTCTATCTCTATACTTGAACCCTAAATTTTTTAAAATGTTGAACATTTTATTCCAGCCTACATTATCAAATGCCTTTTCTAAATCTATAACTGCTATGTACATTGATTTGTTTTTCTTTAATCCTCCTTCTCCTATTAATCTGAGCACTAAAATTGCTTCCCTTGTTCCTATACTTTTCCTGAAACCAAATTGGTCTTCTCCTAATACTTTTCCACTCTTCTCTCAATTCTTCCGTATAGAATTCTAGTTAAAATTTTTGATGCGCCAGTAGTTAAGCTAATTGTTCTACATTCTTGACATTTATCTACTCCTGCTTTCTTTGGTATCATGATAATAACACATTTTTTGAAGTCTGACGGAACATCCACTTTTTAATAAATATTACACCCCAGTTTGTATAAGCTATCACTTCCTCACCTAATGTACTGCTCAATAATTCTGCAGATATCCCATCTCTCTGCCACTTAAATCTTTAAATGCTCTGTTAAATTCAGATTCTGTTAAATTCTCGGTATTGTATCGCCCTTTTCATCCTCTCTGACTTCCTCTTCTTCCTTTTAACACCAGTTTTTAATTAATTTCTTCCTGGAATATAATTTAAGAGTATAACTCTTCAATTATATTCCATCCACCTATTGTCCTTTTCTTTCGTATTATAAATCAATGTCTTTATTTAACATGTTATTAGATTTAGATTTTTATATTACAAAATTCTCCTTAACATTGCTGTATGCTCATCCATTTTACTAATGATCATTTCTCTTTCCACTTTTGAATGCTTCTCTTTAATCCATTCTTCTTTTGCTTTTGCACCTCTGTTTATAATATTCCTTAATTTTGATAGTTCCTTTTTGCTAGTTCTTCATCACTAGCATTCTTATACTTTCTATGTTCATCCATCACCTGCAATATATCTTCTGATATCTAAGGTTTCCTACTAGTTTCCTTTGTTCCACCTGCTGATTTAGATTTGCTAAATTAGTTCGCTCCTGCTGATTTAAGAATTTCCTTTTTAACATTCTCTCATTCTTCTATATTTTCTACCTTATCGTTTTCATTCAGACTTCTTGCAGTGTCCCCTCAAAAATCTTGTTTACCTCCTCTTCCTCAAGCTTCTCTTAATTCCTATTCATATGACATTTTTTCATTAGGTTTTTAAACCCCAATCTACATTTTATTATCACTAAATTATCGTTGCTATCATTGTCTGCTCCAGGATATGCTTTGCCATCAAGGAGTTTATTTCTAAATCTTTGTTTAATCATGATATAATCTATCTGATACCTTGCAGCATCAGACTTTTATCATGTGCTTATTCTTCAATTATGATTTTGAAACTGATAATTACTAAATTATTCTTAATGCAAAACTTGATAAGTTGTTCCCTTGTTGGTTCCTTTTGTCCAGCTCTTATCTGCTCACAGTATTTCCTTCCTTACCTTTTCTGATGCTTGCATTCCAATATCCAATTATTATTAAATTTTCATCCCATTTTATGTGTTTAATTGCTTTGTCAATTTCTTCGTAAACACACACTACCTCATGACCATCATCATGGACACTTATTAGGCATGTAGGCCTCATCATCATCATGGACACTTGTAGGCATGTTAAAAATAGTTGTGGACTTGGGTTTTGATTTTATCTTTATTACAATGATTCTGTCCCTAAGCTTTTTGAAATACTCTATTTACTCTCTTCCCTATCTTCTTGTTCATTATGAAACCTACTCCTGCCTGCGGTTTATTTGACGCTGAGTTAATTAATTTAAAATCACCTGACGAAGAGTCGTTTTTCTCTTCCCACCAAACTTGCTAATTACCACTACATTTATATTTAACCTATCTATTTCCCTCTAAATTTTCTAACCTACTAATGATTTTTAGACTTCTAACATTCTACACTCCCGATTCATAGAATGTTATTTTTTAATTTTCTGGTGACCCCTTCCTTAGTAGCCCCCGCCCAGAGATACGAACGAGGGATTAGTTTAGCTCCATAATATTTTACCAAGGAAGGCACCCGCATTTTGTTACATGAAAATGTAGTGCTACATTTTCTTTGAAAAAACACAGCTGTAGTTTTCCATTGCTTTCAGCTGTGCAGTACTCAGAAGATTGAGTGATGTTGATATGGTAATTTAAGATCTCTTGACTTATCCTCTTAACTCTCTGAAAGCTGCTCTTTTTCAGGAATCATTCCTTAGTCTGGCTCTCAACAGTTACCTCTTCGATATGGTTGCAGTTTCGGTCCAGCTACTGTACCACTGAGCACTCTAGTCCTCTCATGATCGACAAGGTCTCATGATTCATAGAGGTTGAAATTAGTTACCAATTTTGATACATTCACAGAAAGTGCTTTTTGAGGGTTAAATAAACATTTCTATTAATATTTACATTTTGTTTTATACTAAAGATATTTTACTATAATTATTTTAATTTTAAGTATCCTTCTTGTTTTCCTTTAAATACAAATTATAAAAAAAAGAATAAAAATCAATAATCTGATGATCAGGAAAGAAGTGAAGATATTTATAAAACGGTGAAGAAAGTAGGACATCAAGTAGATATTTGTGATCAGTTGGCAGAGTGATTCAGATCAACTTGGGGAAATTATTGTTCATATTGTAAGAAAGGAAGACAAGTAAAAAAGATAAAAAATGCATTAATATGAAGTATGTGAAATGTTTGACATATAATAATATCAGGATTTATTACATTAATTATATAGTAATCTTTCATATGTTAATTACAGGATAGAGTATGATGCCTACAGGACTGATTTGGAGTTACTTCTACAAACTCCAAGGAATGAAGCAAGTACTGCTCGCTTAGAAGAGGCCACTCATAATTTTGAGCAACATAAGGAAAGTTTTGAAAAATTACGTTCTGATGTTGCTGTAAAATTAAAATTCTTGGATGAAAACAGAGTAAGTATTACTTTGGATTTTATATATGTTATGTTACTGAAATTAAACTTTTTAAGAGTCATATTATTCCTTTCTACTGTTAAATTATCTTTAAATTCTATTAAATAAATTACCCAATGCAGATTATATTTTGTATTCTGTACTAGGTAGTTTATTTAATTGAATTTATTGTGTAAGAATATATTGCGTGTGGGCTAATATATATATTGGCAATCTTTCAGGAGATGATTCTGTAACCAAAAATAAAAAAAAAATCCATATAAACATAGGTCAGAAAACTGTTTGTTAGCCAGTTTTGGGTCACAAAACATTTAGCCCTGCTTTCTGCTCCCTCTGTAAAAACTATAAAAGTCTTATGGTTCAAGTTGAGGGGTAAATTTGTTGCTGCCTTATGTTTTTGATATAAGAAATTGATAAAAGTGATGTCAGACCTCTGTTTCACTTAGATTTTAGGAAAAACAAAGTAAAACACGAAAAAAGTTTTTCCAAAAAAATAGACTTCAAGTTTCAGATAAAATAACCTTGTTAATTTACCTATAAACAAATAAAAATTTCTATTAAATTTAAATTCAAATTAGAGAAGTTCAACTATCTCCCAGAAAGGCGTCGCATCACTTTCATGTTCTGTAATGTAGTGTGTGGCAAACGGTACAAGAGCAGCAATTTTTATATCCATTTCTTGTAACATGTGTACAAGAATTATTACCATCTGATTTTGATAAACAAATGAAATTCTTTTGATGGTTAATTAGAAAATGTGAATGTCATTCAGATTTAATATTCAAAGTTAGAATGTCATTCTAAGTAATATTCTAATTAGTGAGGAATCCTGTTTTACAAGAAATGCATCATAAAACACATACACACATTATTGAAACACTCACAACTTGGACAGAAGAAAATCTCCGTGGACTGCAGCAAGTCATTTTGAACACACTTTTTTGTTTAATGTGTGGTTTGGCCTTCTTGGTAATAATCTCATAGGCTCTCTTTTCTTATGACTAAGGCTCAATGGAGAGCAGTACATACATATTTTGCAAACAGATCTGGTGGAACTCTTGGAAGATCTCCACTTGTAGAGTGAAGATGTGGTTTTTCAGTGATGACGTACCTGCTCACTACTGTCATGATGTGGTGAATCATTTAAGAACACGTTTAGTAAGCAATGGATTGGTCAAAACGGACAGTAAAATGGCCACTTTTGGAACCACTGTTATTCAGTTTCTTAAATAAATATCATTAGGAAACTGAATTTACCCTTCTATTTATATCCCAAGAATTTTAGTATGGTTTAATTTCATAGACGGAACAGAAAGCAGGTCTAAATGTTTGGGAAGCTGAAACTTGCTAATAAACTGTTTTCCGACTTATATAAATATGAACTTTTTTTCTTATTTTTGGCCTTAAAATTATCTCCCAAGATATTGCTGTGCAATTTAGAATCACCTATATTCATAAATACTTGAAGCTAGCTTGAGATTTTGCTATGCTTGGTTTGACAGCTGTTTAATTTAGCATATGCATGGATAGTTTAATAATTTTAGTCCCTGTAATTACTGAAATACTGCATTATTATTTTGCTCAATAAACTTACCTAATTAGTCTTATTTTCTTAATTACTTATTTTACAAACAATAATGAAGAAATTTTATTTAATTTAAGATAGTGGTAAAATGAAACAATGTATTTATAGCCACTAAAATAAAAGTCTTATTAATGAATATTCTGTATTTAAATTATAAATCTATTTAAAGAATTTGCTGAAATTGGAAATGATCTATCTGGTTATGGTAATGATGCTTAACTCTGCATTCCCTTTTAAGAATGGAACCTACCTTCCTTACTTTGAAGAAAATTATTTGTTCTTTGCTGCTGACGTTTCAAAACACTGAAATAAAAACTTAAAAATATAATGTTGCAAAACATTATAACATCTCTACTATATCTCGATGTATTATGTTAACAATAGAAAAAGATTTTTGAAAGGATATGATCGTTGCATACCTAATTATCAGAGTGAATCAAATTTAAAATGTAATTTTGCTTTTCTACACAGCAAGTAGTTCTATTGCCAGCTGCTACAGGCAACAAAAGACAGGGTATGCCCATTAGAGCTGTCATTCTTCTCCATGACAATACCAGGCAGCACGCTGCGATTTTGATAAGGGATAAATAGGAAAAAAATTCCCTGGGGAAACCCTCAATCATTTTCTTTACAGTCCAAATTTGTGACCCTGTGACTAGTTTTGTTTGGACCCTTGAAAGAATCGCTTCTAGGGAAACAATTTGAAAAAATGAAGATGTCTAGGAGCATATGCACAATTGGTTGATAACTTTTTATGAACAAGGAATATTCAAGTTCCAAATTGTTGATAAAAGTGTGTAGATCAAGCAGGTATGTAGAGGAATGATGAAAGTATGGATTGTGTATATTATTAATCAATAAATTTATTAAAAAAAAAAAATTACTGTTTATATTTTATTCATCCTTGTAAAAGGGGACAGAGATTTAAGACGCCAGGTAACTTGCTGCACTCCAAAATTCTATCTCTGTCTATTACTTTGATTCTTTATAACTTCACAAATATTCCATGTTTCGACTTGAAAATGTACAAGAGATATTTTTGAAAGTATATACTTTCAGAAAATATAAAAAAAATTATTTTTTTGAACCAACAGGGTAAAACCAGCCTGCTTTAGGTTTATTTTACAAACATCATTTTAAACCCATTTTATTAGGTTTTGTTCCTGTAAAATTTTTCTGACTCGGCTTATCAAAATGAACATAACTTTCTAATTTCCAGTTATTATAACTGATGAATTTTTTTATACGGCTGACTAGAAAAACATCATTCCAAAAATTTCTTAACTGAATGGAGAAATATGTAAAAAAAAGACAGGCCATATTTAAAAAAAAAAAAAAAATTGTATATCTTATGTATGTAAAGTTTAGTTAGATCTAAAAATAGAACTTTTCTGTACTAGTTTCTTCAGTTTTCAAGTAAAATTTCAGTATCAAAATTAAATAGCTAAGTGGAGAAGCGCTTTAGGAATAAATTAAGACTCATCCTCTTAATTTTACCGTTGTTATTGTTATTATGAAACAAATAAAGATTTTGTCTTATTAGCTAATGCTTAGTGAGCTGAATAAAAGATTAATAGATTAATCTAATTAAGACTAATTAAATTAATTAGTCTTGAAAGAATCCATGCATTTTAATACAGAAGCTATTAGAGTTACAAATGTATAATCATTTATTTAAATTCTTTATAATTGTGAGGTGACAAAGTGAAAAGTTAACAAGATTTCACAAAATTTAGTGTATAAAAACAAATTGGTTGTGTCTTGCAAATGAGAAGAGTATGTACAGGTTTATAGATTACTGTACCAATACATACAAGGTATGTAGATTTATGTTAGAGAAAAAAAATATTTTGAGTATATATTAATTTGTGAGAGTCAAGAATGCTAGAAGTGTAAAGTTTAGGAAGGAGGGAGAAGTGTACGCGTATCTGTATTAAAAAAAAAAGAATCGTGCAGCATGTTTGAAAATGCACATGCACATGATTTTGACTACTACACCAGAATGTTATTGTAAATGTACATCGATGTATTCGTTCAAATTTAAGATCCAGTGAAGTAATACATTCCTCATGAACACACACTTACAAGTTTTGCTGGTAAAGTGCTGATTATAATGACTTTTAACAACATAGTTCCCAGTGCCTTCACTAAAGAATGCTACTATGTTTTGAATTATGTCTCTTTCATGTGTGGGCCATCTATTCTTTCGTAATATAAGTTCACAGGTTACAGTATTTCAGTACCAGTAAAATGATGCATGCATACTATGTGATGCAAAACAATAATAATAATATCA
>JAAAKQ030278842.1:0-10490 GCA_010016005.3 Zanna intricata | reverse complement strand
GTGGTGTTATAGGAGAATGTTAAAAATCAGATGCGTGGATAAAGTGACGAATGAAGAGGTTTTGCGGCAAATCGATGAAAAAAGTAGCATTTGGAAAAATATAGATAAAAGAAGAGACAGACTTATAGGTCACATATTAAAGCATCCTGAAATAGTCGCTTTGATATTGGAGGGACAGGTAGATGGGATAAATTGAGTAGGCAGAAAACGGCTGGAATATGTAAAACAAATTGTTAGGGATGTAGGATGTAGGAGGTATACTGAAATGAAACGATTGGCACTAGGTAGGAATTCTTGGAGGGCTGCATCAAACCAATCAAATGACTGAAGAAAAAAAATTATATATAATAAGGCAAATTTGTTATTTATATAATTTTTTAAAACATGTTTCAACATGTTTTTATCAAAAAATGTTTCGACACGTAAGGCCGTGACGTCATCAAGATTGCACAACAGGTTGTGCAATCTGTTGTGCAACCTGAAACATGACGTCATCAGGGTGTGATCGCAATCTGCTCAGTAGCACAGAATTGATATATTGCACAGATCACGCGATGTGACGTCATCTGCTCATGGAAACCGAATTGGTCTTCTGCGCATATCAAACGTGTCATGATCTGTGCAGTACCCCCACCCACATCTCAAAAATTTTATATAAAGACCTGCACTGCGTAGAATTTTCATTCTGTATTTAGTGCTCGAGGTGAGAACAACTCTAAAAAGAAAAAGGTGGAATCTTTGCTGCTGATCAAGATAAAAAGTAATTATAATTACTATTATATATTTATTAGATAATATTAATCTTTTTTAAAATAATACGAAGTATACTTAATACTAATATACTTTTGTATTAAAATAATACTAATATTAGTTAATGTTAACATTATTATTAATAATAATACTAAAAATACTAACTAAATTTAATACTATTATACTTTTTTATTATAATACTAATATTAATTTTTTTAACATTATTATTGTTTATTATTTTTAATATTATAAAATAAATATTTTGTAAGGAATTTGGAATTATTTTTAAAATGTCTACGGAATACAACAGAACCGGTTTTATTCCACTGCAGGAGCCATTTCGTTGTGTTAGTTCCGGAACTTTATCTTAGAATAATTCAATGTTCGGTACACAGCACAATGTTCAGTGTGTTGCAATTTCTGTATACGCGTGTGTTTATGTGCATAATATTTCTTGAGAAAACTTTGATTCCAGAGTAATTGACGAACTGATCGTGGGGGGAGATTCTTACTACACGTTGACGAAACGGCATTTAGGACCGGGACACGTGCATAATCTTTTGAACGCCGATGAAGTGGCTCCAAAATTAGAGTTGCTCGGCTGTACTTATTCGGCAGAAACAACGTGGACACTTTCGGATCCGTATCCAATTTCGAAAGACGTTTTCATGTTGCCTGTGACTAATTTGCAGTTTAAAATCACTGAGATTTTTTCGGAGCATGGAAATTCTTCGTTTGTTTTTAATGGTCTGAATCAAGCTGTTGCATTTTGGAAGGGATCCAATTCAGAATACTTTGTTTTTAATTCACATTCGATTAATTTGAAAGGCGACTACTGTCCTGATGGTGTTGGTCGTCCATTCGGTTTTTCTTCAATAAAATCAATGGCCTCCTTCTTGATTAAAAATTCAGTTTTTGATGGACAGCAAAGGGAGTACGAGATTACATGGGTTACAGCTACAAAGATTAAAAGTTCTCTCGATCCAGTTGTACTTGAAGTTGAAATGTCATCTTTAAACTCCGTCCCTGAAGGAGACAGTTCGAATGTAGCATGTTCACCTCAATCTTCCAAATCATTCCCGTCAGAGGCAATCATTTCCGACCCCAAGCTTCTTGCTGAGACCTCAGTTATATTAAAATATATCGCTAAATCCATCAAGCGAATGCATGTAAAGGAAGTTGAAAATCAAAGAACAGAGAAAATAGCAGAGAATGTAGCAAGTGTGAAAAGAGGTAGACCTGTGAAAAAGCGCCCTAGTCGCCCAAAGATATTAAAAACAACCAAAGAAGAACAGCATGCAGCTGCAGTGAAACGATACACTGAAAAGAATCCCCAGAGAAGCGGTGAAGAAATATACAGAGGCCAACCCTGCCGTTCACCGAGAAGCGGTGAAGAAATATACAGAGGCCAACCCTGACGTTCACCGAGAAGTGGTTAGAAAGTACTCTGAAGAACCACCAGAAGTGAATATCTCTGCCGTTAAGAAATACAAAGAAAATCACCCTGGCCGTCATTTGCCTACAGTATTGAGAAATAAAAATCTTATTGCAGAATATTCTGGTGAAGATGTGAAGGTAGTGAAACCATATACATTAATCTTTAAGGTTTGAAAATTGCTACAAGTGTCCGGATTACGGAGCTAGATTATTTGAGGAGGAAAAGACAAGAAAAAAGTGGTTCTGTGGCGAGGGAAATTGTAATATCCTCAATTTACCTCCACTTTCAGAACCTTTCTATTCAGACAAGCGTTTGTTGCAGAATCCAAGGCTGTACAACGACATATTTGCGTTTTGTGCTTTGGAAATCCCGCAAGGTTTACATCACCCAAAGGGCTCAGGGCTGAAATTCATAAAAATTAAGGGTCGCACGTACCACAAACTTGTCTTGCGAAAAACGAAGGGGCAATTATAATGGTTCTCTCTACATCGATGATGGACAGGCACGTATCATCGCAGGCCAGGAAAATGATTTGAACCCAGAGGTAATTCGTAAGATACAGCGGTTTCTAGAAGAGTGTAATCCCGCTGTACAAAGGGCTGTACGATGAACCTTCGGAAAATGCTCATCTCGTTTTTGAATATACCACACGGCGCACACATGGACCCGTCCTCGGCGATAGACCTCAATGTACGGAGGTAGCTGTGGTCATCAGCTGCGACTCTGGAGAGGTGAGACTGCGAACGCTTTGCATCTGGAAGAAAGGTGAGCAGCGACCGCGAAGAATAGACGCCTTTCATCCTCTAGTGGAACCTTTCCAGTACCCCTTGTTGTATCCACAGGGGACTCCGGGCTGGCATGTAGGGATAACCGACAAGAGCGGAAAGAAACTGTCGCAGGTAAAGTACACGAGGTGCCTTCTATTGTCTCAAGAGAGATTTTCAAATTTGGACCGTCTTTCGGAAACCTGGCTCGTTGACATGTACGCGAGGATAGATGAAGAGAGGCTCCGATTCATCCAGCATTCGCAGAGGAAAGAAAATAAACCGGGAGGAATGAGAACTGCAACTGTCGATGAAGTTGAAGATGCTGTTAACAGAAGGAACAAAGCGACTGAGGGAATAGAGCGAAATGTACCGGAGGTTATCACCAACGACGAAACGGTAGCAGGAGACGGACGAGCACCACCAGGGCGTGTTTATTTACCACAAACTTACACTGGCGGTCTGCAGTACATGAGAGTTAATTACATGAACGCGATGGCGTTGGTCTTTCGACTCGGAGGACCTACTTATTTTCTGATGTTCACCGCATATGGGCGTTGGGAAGAGATAGTACATTCTTTGCACCCTAACAGCAAGCAAGAGGCTCACCTTTGTAACCGGGTGTTTCACCTTAAACTTTTGGAGTTATTGAGGGACATTACATCAGGCAAATGGTTCGGAGAGTTGACATACATAGTGTGGGTGATAGAATTTCAAATGCGAGGACTACCGCACGCGAATATCTGCTTCAGGGTCAAGGATAGGCCAATTCAAAATTCTGAGATAGGTCGTGTTGTTCGGGCGGATATTCCCAGCAGAGCAGAAGCTGGAGGAGAGCTTCGCAAGCTAGTACTGAAGCACATGCGGCACGGACCGTGCGGCCCGAACTATACTGAGAGTCCGTGCTGGGACAAAGATTTACATAAGTGCACGAAGTTTTATCCTAAGCCTCACACTGAAACGATGCACACTGATGAACGAGGCTTTATGCTTTACAAAAGAAACAGTCAAAACAAAGGAGAGACCACGTATAAGGGAAAACTTATTCAGGTAGACGACCGGTGGATTGTCCCGTACAACGCAGCATTGCTATTGAAATATCGGTGCCACATAAACTTAGAGATAGCTTCCATCCGAAGAGTAGTGAAGTACCTGTTCAAGTATATATCCAAAGGATCTTCCCTTCGGCGAATGACTGTTGTACAAGCCGAAGAAGAGCAAGATGAGGTGGAAGAGTTCGTGAACGAAACGGTATATAGGGGCGAATGATGCAGCGTGGCGTATATTGGAATTTGATATATCAGGGCGTGAACCGACAGTTCAAATTTTTCCCGTGCACCTTGACGGCAAACACACTGTGTTCTTTCAACCCGGTGAAGAAGAAGAGGCTCTCGAAAAATCTACGTCGAAATTACTCCTTTATTTCGATAGGCCGAAATGTCCCAAATTTCATAACGTCACCTATCTCGACTTCTACGAACGTTTCATAATCCATACGAAGAAACCCAATAATTCAACGGTTCAAATTTACGAACATCCGGATGGCGTTCACTACATAACTCCCCGGCAAAGGAAACGTTGTGTGGTTCGTTTGTTCTGGGTAGCGCCGAACAGGGGCGAGCAGTATTATCTTCGTATGCTGCTCACGAAATATCCGTGCAGACGATACTCCGATTTGTACGCTTTTGGAGGCCCTGACTCCACCACGTTCCAACAAGCTGCTACGGATTTAGGACTCGCGGACGATAAGGAAGAATATTTCGATGCCATGGACGAAGCTTCACGTTTTATGAAGGCAGACCGGTTGCACAACTTCTTTGTCCTTCTCCTCACGGTAGGATGCCCGGCCCCAGAAAAGTGGAACCTTTCAAAACATTATCTTTGCGAAGATTTCCTGGAGCAATTCCCCGACGATGAGGAGAAAGCTTTCAAGCTCGGTTTGATCCACATAGACAGGTGTTTACGAAAACACGGATCTTCTCTGTTCGAGGCCGGATTACCGGTTGTTCAGGACAACTCGACAGAGCTAGGACGAGAGAGATTACAGTACAGCACTTCCTTGCAAAGAGAGTTTATTGAGAAATGGGAAGTTAGGCTGTCTTCCGACCAAACCAGAGTTCTGGATTGGGTAAAGTCCCTTCTTCACGGAAACGTTCTCCCTACTAGCAGTTCCAGAGTTTTCTTCGTAGACGGTCTCGGTGGGTACGGTAAAACCCTCCTCCTCCAAGTGATAGCTGCTTATGTACGCTCTCTGGATAGGATCGTCCTGTGCGTTGCCAGTTCCGTGATAGCAGCTCTAAATCTTACTGGTGGAACTACTGCTCACAGTATGTTCAAACCTCCCTTAGATTTTCGAGAGCAGTCGTATTTGGGTATCACAAACGGTTCCCAGAGGGCGGAGCTCATCCGCGAAGCTTCAGTAATAATTTACGATGAGGCCCCGATGGTGCATAAGAATCTCGTAGAGATTTTGAATCGCTCGCTTCAAGATCTCATATCGAACAACCAGCCCTTCGGAGGAAAAATTGTTATTTTCGCTGGAGATTTCCGACAGATCCCCCCGGTCGTTGACAACGCTAAGACCTTTTCAGACATTGTTCATGCTTCAGTTCGTGAGTCCACCATATGGGGAAACGTAAAGAAGTTTGTTCTTACAACCGCCCATCGTATAACTGCAGATGAGTTGTACTCAAAATTCTTGTTGGACTTAGGTTCAAATTTAGAGCAACAACATCTAGCTGGCGAAGGGAAGGACGCGGAGGTTCTCGTAGAATTACTGGGAATAGGGTGCATAGCTTCCGTCCAAGAGTTAGTTAGGTTCGTTTTCCCGTTGGATATCTTGGCTAAACCCGATGAGTGCGCGCAGCGTGTAGTTATATGTACACACAACGCGAACGTGGTCATCGGTCTGATGGAGAATGAAGTCCACGTACTTTATAGTTTGGACTGGGTAGATGAAGACGACGAAATAGGAGTAGGGTTAGATAATCACCTTTTACACCAAGCCTAAGGGAAAGGTGTTCCGGATCACGCACTCGAATTGAAAATAGGGGCTCTGTGTATAATAACGCGAAATCTCAATTTCGAGTTGGGCTTAGTGAACGGGATAAAAGTTATAATCGTCGCGATGACTCGTCGTCTGATCACGTGTAGGAGGCCCGGCTTGGATGAACTTTTTGGAATTCCTCGGATAACTTTCAAGTTTCCCATTTTCCCCAACAGCCCGATTGAGATGCTACGTAGGCAATTCCCGCTTCAGTTTGTTTCGCCATAACCGTACACAAAAGTCAGGGCCAGACGATAGATGTGGTAGGGGTAGATTTACAGTCGGATTGTTTCATGCACGGCACCCCCGGTGGCTGGTTTCATGCACGGGCAGTTGTACGTTGCATTAAGTAGGGTGAGATCGTGCAGAAATATTCGTGTTTTGGTTCCGTCACACCGTATACTAGAGCGTACCGCTTACGCGAAGAATGTAGTTTTCCGGGGTTTGATAGAGTAGATGGCAATGTATTTTTAGTACGAAGTAAAATAATTATGTGTAAAGATGCAAGTATTTAGTGTAAAAAGTAATATTTTATAATTAGTGTGAATACTGTATATTGTAAATAGTATGAATTTTAAGTTATTATACAGGTATAAAATAACGTTTTACAGTTAATCATTGTAAATATTAGACGCAAGATTTGTGCACTTAGTTTTGTAAATATGTAAATATTATGGCTTCGTACTTAAAATACAATGAATAAATGGCTTTTTGTGGAAGATACCAGGTTCTGTAAATATGTAAATTGTGTACTTGCATGTTAGATTTTAGTGATTTATGTTGTACATTTTGTAAATAGATATAAAACAGCAACAGGAGGTACAATCCAGTACAACTTTTTGCCGGTTTATTTGCATGCTGTAAATTATATGTTGGAAAAAACTTTTGCGTGTTAGATTTTGATGAGATATTGTATTGTAAATTTTGTAAATGGATTTAAACCAGCCACCGGGGGTACAATCCAGTACAACTCGGTGCCGGTCCCTAGCCCGGATAAATAGTGAGGGTGAGACGATGGGTGAATGGCACCCGGCATTATAAAAGTCTATGGTCAAAAATGATTTCCGTGTAAGATTTTCTCAGTCTGGTAAGTAATCACATAGCCCCCAGTGAACATAACACAACCGCTCCTGTTCGCTTTACGGTTTTACTCAACACTTAAAAAGTTTCCAATAATGCTCATCACTAAATCTACATTTCCCTTTCCTTTTCGTTTAGAAATTTCATGCATCCTTGATATGTTCACCCGAAGTTACAGCGACCGGCCGGCCGGACCCCCGAACAAAAGGAAGCCTCCGATCTATTCACCCGACGTCGCGAGCGTCCGGCCGGCCGAAGGCCGGCCTAGGACGCGAGTATATATGTATAAAATGTGGTATGTACTGATTAGGACAAAATACTTGTTTATTTACTAACCTAGATTGTACAATATATTATATTTTTATTTATTTATTTTTTTGGTTATATACCTTACAAATGATGTACTAGTTTAATGAAAATAGATTTTTTTATTAGAATGTAATAAAAAAAAATTATAAGCAAAGTTTTTTTGGGAGAGAAAGCGATGTTAAACATTAACTTTTAAGGAATTGATGAGACGACGATGCAGTTCACTTTTCTATTAAACAAGAGAGATGCAAGTAATGGACCAGAAATTAATTTTTTCTAAAATATTTCCAAAAAATTGTTAGTAGTCTAATATATCTTTTTTAAATGTTGGAAAATTAGCTTTGTTTTTTCGTCTTTTTGATACGTTTCGTTTACTTCTTCTTCCTCTTTCTTAACTCTTGGGCTTTAGCCTGTTACAACACAAGTGATCCTTACATCGTTTCTTAGAATGACCCAAACTTCTTCGCCCAGTCGGCTTATAATCATAAACACTTAAGTATTCTAAAGTCATTCATTATTTCCACGTGTTTGGCCCGACTTTCCCTACGTTCTTTGGGTTTCTTTTCTGATCTGACAAGCGGTATCCTGCAATACTTTTCAAAAAAACACGTTTCCGCCTCCTGAATTTTCTGACACCGCGGTGTCTGTAATAACGCAGCCCAGGCCAATCATTTCTGGCATCGGATGGTAGTACCCAGTTCCAGAGTCCCTGCCTAAGGTTGCAGGTGAAAACTTATCGATGGTTTCTAAGTCGGTGAGAAAGAAACGTCCCGACGGTTGATGGAGCGGAAGAACCTATGGGCGTAAACACTGAATGGAAACCTTGCAGCCTTTGAAAAAGTAAGTTAGCAGCTCACCGTCGATCTAGCTCTGTGCAGCGGCGTATCGGGGCCAGAGATAATTTAACACACACACACACACACACACACACACACACACACACACACACACACACACACACGCACGCACGCACGCACGCGCGCACGCACGCACACACACACACACACACACAATACAAGCTTCGAATTGCACTCGACTGTAGGTAAATAATCTGAAACGTGAAAAATTTTAAAGATTTGGAATTCCTCGATTTATTTGTATTCTGGTTTTTATACTGTCTGATTTGACTCACTGTTTTATTAGAAAAAGAAATATATGTTCTGCATAAAACTTTTGACTTATTGATTTGAACTGTTATTTTATTACCTTCAATTTCACCTTTCAACGAATTTTTACGATAAAATATACCAACTCATAAGTCCAAAAGAATTTAGGGCGTATTTATGTTATTAAAACAGATGTTGAAAAAAATTTAAATGTAAACAAATGATTTTGAGATTTTAAATGGGCAAATTTAAGAGAAAATATGTATATCAAGAAGAGATAATCTTTATCCTCGTTCCCTCTTTTAATGATTTTTTTTTAAGTACAGAATTTCTTAATATAAACTTAATAATATAACTTTTAAATATTTTGTAAGGAATATATTGTAATTAGGATATAGTGTAATTACATTTTACAAATTATTAAATTCTCTGTACAACGAGACGTGTTACAACCATTTAATTTTATTACAGCGCTTCTTAAAGCCGTTTTAATTATAACCAAATAAACACAACATTTATCAAGATAACTTGATAACTCGCTAAAAACATCGATTTTTAAAAATTAAATTACCTAAGAGCGTGGATAAAGGATGCTGAAACCAAATGGTTTCACCTAGAAAGAGGAATAAAACAAGGGTGCTGCCTATCACTGACCGTATTTAATATGTTAAAGATTTATCAAAATTATTGAAGAAGAAGATAAAGAAGTTAGCGTGTCAGAAAGAAGAATAAATTATGTAAGGTTTCATACGAGATGGCTTTATTCTAAAGATGAAACACAGGACATTTAGCAGACGGTTTCGAATTTAGAAGAAACTTTGACAGAATACTGAATGAAAGAATCTTAGAAATCTTAGCATGACTAAAGTAACGAGAATATGAAAAAATAAATCAATGAATGTTTGATAAAAAGACGGAAGAGTAGAAAAAATAAAACAGTCAGATACTTACGTATGATGTTAATTTATTAGAAGGCTGCAAAAGTAGAAATCAACTAAAGCAAGAATAGCGACGGCTAAGGAAATAAATTTAATAAAAAAAAAAGAGACAAAAAACCCAGTTACGGTGTTGAGAGATGGGGTTAAATTTGGGCTATCATCTTGTGAAATATTAAATTTGGAGTATGCTTCTGTAAGGATACAAAAAAAAGAAGATAAAAAAAAAGGTAAAAGATTGGAGGTATTTTAAATGTGGTCCTACAGCAGGCCGGAAAAGATTAAATGAAAAAGAATTATTTTTGAAAAATCCGGCTTTAAAATTTTCCATAATAGTCATTTCGGTATTACGCAAATGTAGTATCTTTTGCTTTCGGCTCAGGGGGTTTTTAAAATTTATAAATCGGTATTGTGGTTTTTATGATAAGAATCTGATCACCGACGTTTTTTATAGACCATATTTTTGTTTCAAATTCAGAGGGTTCATATAAACATATATCCTAAAATGCTTCGGTTGTAAGTACGGCTAGTGAAAAACTTCGCTCTGATTTCAGCTATCCCGGTGAAATGAGGTTGCACTAAAATTTTTAGAACGTTAATTAAGGAGGAGAATTAGTGATTTCCTGTGGTATTTGACCTGAAACATCGAATAAAGTAGGTCCCGGAACCGTATTTTCAGTAGTTTTTGAGAAATCTGGGATGAAACCAATAAATTGCGGTAAAAACCCTGGTTTTTTTAATGACTGACGTACAATAAACCAGTAAATCTTTTAAACAAAATTTGTAGAGATTTCAATTTTGAATAAAATATTGTAAGATAAGTTGATTTTTTTTTTTGTTTTCAGTCATTTGACTGGTTTGATGCAGTTCTCCGATATTCCTTATCTAGTGCCAGTCGTTTCATTTCGATATATCTCCTACATCCTACATCCCTAACAATTTTTTTTACATATTCCAAACTTTGCCTACCTGCACAAACTTTCCCATCCCGGTCAGGCATGGCATTTTTCACACATGCTACAATTCATTCATCTCATCCTCTGATGATATACCTTAACGGTG
>JAAAKQ030278831.1:0-10490 GCA_010016005.3 Zanna intricata | reverse complement strand
GGAGAGCTGATTGCTGTTTCCCCTGACATCAGGTTTCTAGGTTTAGTTTTTGATAACCGTCTTACGTGGGTCAATCACATCAAACCATTAAAAGCAAAATGTTCCAAACTGCTGGATATGCTACGAGTTCTTAGCAATACTAATTGGGGAGCCGATAGATCAAGCATGTTGCGTTTTTATTATTCCTTTGTTCGTTCCCGCTTAGATTACGGCTGCATCGTCTACTCTTCTGCGCGAAATAACGCTTTGAAGATGTTAGACGCCGTACACCACTCTTTTATTCGTCTTGCTACAGGCGCTTTTAAATCAAGCCCTGTTACTATCATACTTGTCCAGTGCGGCGAACCGTCACTTGGGATAGACGTGACCAACTTCTACCCGTCTTAAAGGGCAACAGAATAACCCGGCTTTTACTGCAGTTTTTTTGAATCCGAATTTTCAAAGGTATGAAGATCACCGACGTTATTCTGCACCTATGGGTGTACATGTCAGACGGTTACTAAATATTTTAAACGCTGATGTACCTTCCGTTTTTCTAGCGTTTCAATGTTCATATCCTCCGTGGGGAATTGGCGGTATAAATTTTATTTTTGATCTTTCTATGTACAAGAAGCAATCGACACCACCTATCTTCTTTCAGAAATGTTTTCATCATATTGTTTCCAATATAAACCCTGATAGAATAATATACACAGATGGATCAAAACAGGATCGTACAGTTGGTTGCGCGTTCGTAGTTAATAACAGAACGTACATGTTTGGCCTTCCGAGTATGACAAGTATATTTACTGCCGAACTATATGCAATAAATAAGGCTCTGAGTATCATTAACGCTATGCATCTAAGTATTTTTATTTGTAGCGACTCGTACAGTACTCTCCAAGCCCTAGAAAACTTCTATTCAAAACATCCTATCGTTATAGAAGTATATAACGCAATCGCTGAGTTGAACCACCGCAACACACAAGTGAGTTTAAACTTCACACCGCCAGTTGAGTAACCGTCTCGCTGTGAGAAGCATTTTTGTTGTTTTGTGCAAGGTGAGTAAATTTTGTTATCCTAGTATCGAAGCTTCTAGTGAGCTTATCTTTTAGAATTAAGAATAGACAAATACATACTCATTTACAGAAGGTTATGCTTCTTAGAAGATGCCTTGTATGATCTATAAGCGTAAAATTTACTGCTGTAGTTTCAAACGTGAATCAAAGATGGCGATGGGGCACGTTTACGTAGTTCTGTTGGGGCAAATTTATGCAGTACGTAAACGTCCTCCTGTATATTATGTGACTATTTTGAGTATAATACTATTTAGTCAAACTGTTTCTCATATTTTTCAACACATTTTTATACTCTAATACTGACACACAGTACATTTATGCACCTGCCGAGAGTTTCGCTGCCACGCCTTGGTCGGTGAATACCCCCAAGTATCTGTCCACCATATTACAGCGCTTGGAGCTATAATTGGCTGGTGGTCAGCCATTTCTCAGTGTGGTTTCGAGCACCAAACCCGCATCAACGCTGGACAGCACGTGCAATGGCTTTGACCGTTAACATGATTTTGCGGGCTGCTAGGGGATGCGCTGCAACTTGCGCTGAAAACTCAGAGGATATACCCTAGTCTTGAACAACTAAGACCTTTCCAAAAGGCTGAGCCAGTGCTTGAGACCAAAAAGGGGAAGAAGAGGAAAACTGCAATCCTACTTGATACCCCAGTCAAGGAATCCCTAAGACAACAGCAGTTACTTTTAAAAGCTAAAAACGTAAAGTAACAGATAAATAAAAAGAAGTTATTAAAAGAAGAAGCTATAAGTTTGATTGTGGTGCATCCGAAGCAGAAGTCACTAAAAATGCTCCAAAAAGGAAGGTTAATAAGGGACATAAACTCATAAAAATGAGAACGATGAACAAGATCTGATGAAGAAGATGAGAATTGTCCATGTATTTATTGTTTAAGCAATAAAAGATATCTACAGGGTACGAATGGGTCCAGTGTTTAAGTTGTAAAAAAGATGGGCCCATAATGATTGCCACGGGGAATAGTCTGTTCTTTGTGGGCATTAACTGCAACTCGGATGATGAAGACCAGTAGGTTTAAGATGATTTCTGTTTACTGCCTGTAAAATTTTTTTTAGTTTTGTATTTTTTTACTATTTTAATTAGTTTAAAAAAACATGTTATTCTGTTTAATAGCAATAAAAAAACCCTGAAATGTTAAGTTGCGTGTTTTTATCCTTATTGTACTATTATATGATATGCGTAAACGTACTCCGATAGGTATGTAAACATGTTTAGGTACTCGACTTAAATTAAAAGTTAAGATAATTTGTATATATAACAAATTATACTTTTATAACTATATTAACACCCTAAACAATTTTAAATATATTAAAACAAACCAAAAAATTGTCAAAAGGAATGCGTGTAAATGTGCCCTGGTCTACCCTCATTTTTTAAATTGTTTGATTTTTTGTCGGATCATACTTTTGTATTCATATGAAAAATGTACGAGTACGTTTATTTTTTTTACTTCATCGCGTTATACAAATACTAACCGCATCTTATGGTTAGTAATATCGGAGTATCAATAATAAGTATTGATATAAGCTATAAATATGCATCCGAATAAATATGTTGTGCATTACTCCGTGTGTTGACCTACATGCGTAATATCGATATCGTGTCGTTACGGTGAGCGTTAACCGTACATCATTAACGATGTGTATTGCGGTGTGTAGTAGGCCTTGCGGTGTGACCGGTACATTATAATGTATTCCTGTGTGTCGTGCCTTTAGAAAGTTGAGAATATTCATAGGGCCTGATTTATTAATCGATTACGGAACGTTACCGTCGGTTAGAACGATACGAATAAATGACGTAACACTGCTACTCGCGTTCCATTGGTTCCGCAAATCCTGTTCGCAGCTCGTTCTTTGTTCGATTCTACGAAAAGACGGGTTTAAATTGTATCTCCGGCCCCTGAGGAATCTTGTCTTTTAACTCTGCTAAAAAATTCTTTGCGCATACTTTTATTTAATTTCCGTCGGATTTTGATAATTAGTTTTATTTTATACGGGGTATATTATTTTCTTCCAAATACAAAACTATAATGATAATATTGTATACAAACGCTTCTTTTTTTTCTTTTCTTTTTTTATTGTTTTAGATTTCATTAACATGTCTTCTAAATACAAAAATTAAACGGCGTTATAAATTATTTTTTCCTATGATGTCGTCATCTGTTATTGGATATTATTCAATTAAAGATCACATTTTTTTCATTTCAGTTTACAATTTTTATGAATTCCGTTCATTAATAAAATCGATGCAGTGTAATTTTAAAATTAGTATTATACAGTTATTCGTTATTGAAACTTGACTACTTTTACGGCTGGTGTAGCTTTGTGTTTGAAACTACGTTCAGTATCATAAAATATATACAAGCTATTATATATTTATTTTCAGTAAATTAACTAAAAAGTATTAATACAGTACTGCGTAAATAATACACAAAATTCATTGTTTATTTTTCCAATTTTTACAGAGGTAGTGATGTTATCGGTAATGTCCTTCAATTACTCGATGAAAGACCGCAGTTGATAATTATTGAATTTAGTAATATAATAATAATAATAATATTATTATTATTCCCATTTTATGCCCATTTTCCCCATTTTAAGCTACCAATCAGTCGAATCTTTGATGTTACTATACATTCCGTACTGTTTTTCCCTAATATTTTAATTTCAACATATAATTCCTAAGTGTTTAGATATTCCAATTTTTGTCTTCTACAGATTTTTACTATGCACGCCTTTCTATGGCTAAATTAACTAAAGTTTTATCTTTAAATACACGTTTCACCTTACTCGTTTCTCCTTTCGTGTATAAGTTTCTTTCCTTTCGCCTTAAGACTTTTTAATTTCGAATTTTATCAACCTACACAATTTTAAAAATCCATCACGTAACACTGCATTTAAAATGTCTTTATTTTTTAATTTCCTTTACAGTAGTTTAAAAATAGAACTTTACAAAAAATATATAATAAAGATATCAAAATAGTACATTCATTATATAGCGGCTAATTAGAAATTATTTTTTACTTTAAACTATAATGTAAACTATAAGAATAAAGTAATTTATGTATTTTTACACATATGCACGTGTGCATATGTAATAATCATTACTGTGCATAATTTAACGATATTAATATTCAAAACTTATGATTACTGCATAACCTTAAAAATGAAAACAAACATTGTGAACCGATGTTATGGCTATGTGTCAAGTTTTTCGAAATAGTTATTTATATAACAAGCGTAAACATGTTTAATAAACTTTACATTCTTTAAGTTATTAATAAGAATTAATTACCTTTTTTACGCATAAATCCGTATTCGGAAGAAATGTAACGGCGACGTATCCGCGTATATCATTACTGTCAAGGAAGTAAACTGTTGTTAATTAAGACTTATTATAGATTAACCGGCCGTTCTCTTAGTTTACTGTCAGATAGGCCTACTTCATAACCGTCAACCAGTACCCGATTCGAAAGTACTCGTTTAACAATTCCCGTAAACATATATGTTTTCTTAAACTGGATCATTACTCAATATTGTGGTAAACGAGATTTCGAATTGTTAATTTCTGTATAATGAATACACCAATTACTACACACATTGTATTCGTGCTTACTAAGCTGTTGCAGTAGCCTGTAAAGCAGAGCCAAATTATATTGTTACCAGTCAAAAAATGATCTCTTCCGGATATGCTTTTAGGTAGATTTCATAAGAAAGCTACCTATTGTAATGATTTGACTTCCGGAAAATTTCGACATATCTTTGCGTTTACATTCCTCAGACCCCAAAACCACCGTCAGTTTTAAAGTTTATATATATATATATATATATATATATATATATATATAATATAATCTTTAAGAAGTCACCTTATTAATTAATGTAAATTTTATTAGTGTTCAGGATTGATTTTTTATATTTCGCCTTGTATGTCATACGCAGGAAAGAAACGGTGTATTAACATCTTTAAGAAATCATCACTAAAGTTTGTAACATTAGATTTTGCGACGTAAATTATTAGGTATTGAAGAAATGGGCAGATTTCTTTTCGACGAACTGATATCTGTAGAAACAAAAATATACCAGTACAGGTATAAGGATTGAAAATATTTGAAAGGGATTCCCCCGCGATCAGTATTTTTGTTTCTCTAATCGATTCAGTTCATTCTCTCATAAATCTTTCTTTACTATTCATTTATTGTTATCGTTTTCGCAGATGACACGACTAGTCTACCGGGCTGGTCTAGTGGTTAACGCGACATCGCAAATCAGTTGATTTCGAAGTCGAGAGTTCTAAGGTTCAAATCGTAGTAACGGTAGTTACTTTTATTCCGATTTGAATACTAGATCGTCGATACCGGTGTTCTTTGGTGGTTGGGTTTCAATTAACCACACTTTTCAGAAGGGTCGACCTGAGATTGTACAATACTATACTTCATTCACATTCCTACATATAATCCTCAATCATCCTCTGAAGATGAATGAGGAACTATCTCGGATATAAGATACCTCACATTGAAGTTGAAACTACCTTACAGTAGTTTCGGAGGCTAAACAGAAAGAGAGATAGATAGATAGAGAGAGAGTGAGGTGACACGATGACACGACTATATTTTTATCTGAAGATAATTATTTATAGGAATTAGAAGTTTTTACCTGTTTCGGTATATTAAGATAACATCAAACGTGAAGCTCATACGTATATTCGTAAAAATTAAACCGAGTTTGATAACTGCTACTTCAGAATAGTAATACGTACTTTCACGTAATTTATATTTCAGCATTTGAAAAAAAAATTATCGTTATGAAAGGGAAATTAATTTAAAAAAGTTGTTTGAATGTATATCAGCGCATAAGAATTTTAAGTCGATAACAATGTAGATTCAAAAATTGCTGAAGTTTTAACGCCCGATTTAATTGATAGTTTTTAATTTACGGTGAAATAAAAATAATAACTAAATGTAGAAATTTTATGTAAGCAAAACAGGGCTACTTGTTTTCTTAAGAAGAATGTTGGATAAAAGTAGTTAAAGATGAACGCTTCCAAAATACTTGAACAGTTTGGTCTAATATGTAAAATTCTGAAAAAAAAAGTGTAGTGCTGAAGAAGTTTCGACTTTGAGAAAGCTGGAGGTATTAATCGATTAAAAACTTTTCCCCTGCCGTAAATAAAAAAAAGTCATGGGATTTTGAAGCTTAATGGCATTTAACTAATTTCTTAATTGGTCAGGAAATACATCAGATTTTAACTTAAAAAAATAGTATTTAAAATAATTTTGAAATAGCTCTTGATGCTCTTGCAGGGTAAATATTTTATCAACTTAATTTTTAAACCTTTTCAAGTTTTAACGGGTGTGAAATGTGAAAAGTGTTGATTTGAAAATTATATTTGTCAATCGATTTCGAACTTCATATATGATTTATTTATAATGTTTACAGCTTGTTTCCTAAGAAGAGGTGGTATTAAGTAGGGAAAAATTGATCAGAGTATTCGAGGGAATATATACCACCTCTGAAAATAAAAGTATACAATTTTTTCAATTTTAATTTTTTTGAACATATTGTTGTGAAATATATATTATATATATATATATATATATAAAATAAGATATGTTTTACTTTAAAATATTATGTTTATTAATCTCTTGGATTAACCAGTCGTTATCTAGGATGGTTAGATAAGTTAATTTCTTTGTATACAAGAGAATTCTGTATGTTGTGTGTATGAAGTTTTATTTTCACCTGAGGAAGCTTTGTGAATTCTTAGTGAAACGTAGTGAATTTAATTTATAAGTTTATATAATTGGTTGGTTAACCCAAGAGATTAATAAAATAATATTTTTAAGTAAAATATGTCTTTTAATTATATTTAATTCTATCCAATGAAGAGGAAACTAAATTAAAATAAATGAGATTTTCTTATGAAAAAAATATTTTATTGCGTATTTCATAAGTGAGGCATTACATTTAAATAGTATTACTTATTACTAGCTTATTGTTATTAGCATTAGTACATTTAAAAGTATTTTTCTTGTAATAAAACCCCAAAATATTGTCATCTAAACAGTTTTTAACTAAATCTTATAATAGCTTAGTAGAAGAAATTACTGTTTTAATATCATAAGAGCACGCTGAAGTTGTTAACAAAATGTTGTTGTTATACAAGTTTAACAAGTTAATCTAGAACATCGCTTTTAATTTTTTTTTTTTAATAATAAAATTAGTACGTTAGTAAGAATAAAAGTGATTCTTAACTTCATTATTGAAGGAGGGGTTAAGTTTTATTAAGCTGTGTACAAATACTGAACGTGTTCAACAGTTTAATTGTTACCATCATATTTTTAAAAAAAATTGTTCTCGTTAAGGAGATATTTTAAAGAAAATATTGCGTAATAGAAGTTAAAACCAGTATTATTTTCTTATATTTTATCTTTTTTTTTTTTTTTTGTGTGTGTGTGTGTAAACAAGATTTTATTTTATTGTGTAATAACTCCGGTCTCCACTACTCTTTCTGAAACAGTCTTTTTTTTTGGGATTTTTCTGATGCAAGATTTATAATGAAGAAAGCTTTAGCGAATTTTAATGAAATTTGAAACGGTTTTTATTTTATTAAAAATATATTACATTTTACGACTCGACTTGTCTCTCGATGAGAAGTTGTACTTTGGTGTTATTATAGTATTTTAATTTTTATTGATTTGTGTAGAAAAGAAATTTAAAAAAAATTTTATAGCCTAATTTCATAGCATTACATTTACGTTATTTATTTATTTATTTATCACACTAATAATTAGAATAGGCACTATGCGTGCCCATAATAACAACAATTTTAAAAAATTCAATTTTCTTAACAATTTTTTTTTTTTTAATTGTTCAATTCTATTAAAATTAAAAAAAAAAAAAAACATACAAAATACCACTTGTTATTTTGCCTTTCGATAAAATGATCTTCTAATATAGGAAAATGGATTACTGAAGCTATTTGGATTTAATTAAATGTAGTATAATGATTTATTGAGAAATTCTTTCTAGGGAAGGAATCTGGAAGACATTTCTCTTTAATCTGACTGCTGATGTCGTAACTTTCTATTTTAGAGTTCTGCTGAACGAGCGCTAATACATTTATGCTAATATCTGGAATTTACATAAATCTGGCCGAGTATGTAAATATGAACGTTATTATAGAAACATTCTGTATATATTTTAAATCGGTTCCATAAAAAATCTAAATTATTAGTACTCGTCTAGTTTAGACCTTAGAATTTTTTAACTTTTATAGTCTCTAAATGAGGTTTTTATGTTAATTATGTTACTGATTTGACATCTGCTCTTCTCTATTCTTCTAATTTTTATAACGGATGGATGACATGTTTAGCTAACACTTTTTTTACCTACTTTTACAAGAAAAGTACAGTATTACATTCGGTTGCACGTTGGGTGTGGGGGTGAAAAAGAGTCTTCTCTACGTTCTGAAGTATGAGGAGTAGGAAAATACCATTAACTTAAATTTTGGTTTCCTTAATTTAAATAGGCTTAAATTTTTGGCTCAAAAATCTCCAAAACTACTAGATTAATTTGATTCAAATTTAAGTATCTAGAGTTATGCATGAGAAAATTTGATCTAGATCGGTTGAGTCATGCTGAAAAAATTTGAGCGGGGTCTGTGTAACTTTTTGTGGCTCGAAAATCTCCAAAACTACTTGATCAATTTCATTGAAATTTAGATATGCTGTATCTGTAGTTAAGCATGCGAAAAATTGATCAAGGTTGGTTTAATCGTTCTTAGTTATGCTCAATTTAAGGTCGAAGAGATTTGAGCGGGACAGGTTAGAAGCGTGTGGTTCCTTATGATGCTGCTAGTTAGAACGTTACGTTTCTTTACTTGCGTTATGTATTGTAGCAATATTGTTCGGCGTATTCAGGTAGCGTTACCTACTTTCAGAGTATTGATCACTGAGGTATGTTTTTTATATAAGGGGTATCTTGACTATGTAGATATGTGTTCTTCATACGCGCTTATGCAAAGTCACACTGGTGAGCTAGTAGAAGCTTCATCTAATGTGCCCGATCTTCTGGTTAATAGAAACTACATAGTGCGTTATACTCTGATGAGTGCGTTTCTGCGAAACAGTGAGGGCGTCGGGATTATTAACTTATTATTGATTTTCTTATTACAGTATATTAAAATTATTTCTTTACTATTATATATATTTGTGGGTAGTTTATTTTATTTTAATTTGCTTCTTGATTGTTTACTTATTTATGTTTCTTATTTATTTCTTAATTCGTATTCTTTGTAAAATCTTAGTTTAGAATGAGTTGATAAATTTTCAGAAGGCAAAAAAATTAAGTAACAAATTCGATCTTCTTGCACAGAACTGCGCAAGAGTTTTTCTTATGACGATGAGGGACTAAATTTCTAACTGTTCCGAAAAATGTTAATTTTCATATATAATTCAAAATGACTGTGTTTAAACGGATAGTTGCTTAAAAACTCAAGAACTGCTCAGCGAGTCTGAATTTTTCTTTACTGTTTTACTTATTGAACGTTGAGAAAGATTTTAGGTGTGAATTTATTTTTATTACTCAGTCATTAGTTTAAACTGAGAAAGAGCGTTTTGTTTTTAACAACGTTATTTTCCATGTACGTAATGTTGAATTACCTATTATAATTCGTTTCATCTGAGATATCTGTAAATCTGGAACGGAACGGAACGCAAGAAGAACGGGAGATTTATGCATCTCCCTATTAATCGGGGTACTTGGACAGAAGTCTTTTGCTGCTGTATCATTCTTTAATCGGGCGGGTAATTCTTTACTTAATGGTGGTTATATCTACTTTGTTTTGTATGCGGACGGAATTATTTGCTGCGTTCTGATCCTTTAGACTGGGAAGAATTGTTTGACAGGGGGTTACCTTTGGAGATTACCCACGTATGAGCTTTGTTTTTCCGGCGTGATTCCCCTTCAGTTCTTACCCTGTAGCCTTTTGGTGCTAGAGCCTTCCGGCCTTGCAGGATGCTTTTTTCATGGGGATCAGTGTTCTTTCAGTACACCATCTCCCAGAGATGATGGGAATAAATCTGTGGAGGATGGCTATTAATTATCTGATAGATTTCTATCAGAGATTATTCCCACCAATAAAAATTTTTAAATAAAGTGAATTTTATTTTGGCGCTTCATTAATCAAAATCAAATTAAAAATCTCAAGTTATCATCGATTTAAATAAAAAGTGTAGTTTATCAGAACTTTAATACTTTAGTGAAAACATAAGTTTTCGTATTTGAATTCAACGTAAAATAAAATCAAACTGGTTTTTTTCTATTAACCCATCGGGTTGGTCTAGTGGTTAACGCGACATCGCAAATCAGCTGATTTCGAAGTCGAGAGTTTTAAGGTTCAAGTCCTAG
>JAAAKQ030278809.1:0-10490 GCA_010016005.3 Zanna intricata | reverse complement strand
TTAACGGGAGGAAAATTATAAGTAAATAAAAATGTTTTCGGGTCAATATGACCCGAACAGAACAGCAGGGTTAAACTGTCCAGAAATGTTTGGTTGAATCATTTTTCCGATCTTCATATTGTGACAAGACCGGTAAAGCGGGTCTGAGTAACGGATTGACTACCAATTACTATGAAAGTAGTATAAAATATATTAACTGGAGGAATTCTGAAAGGATCAAAACGGAATCCTTTTAGTAAAACTAATCTGTCCACTCAACAATCGTATTTTATTATGCTGCCCGCTAACACACCAATATTCATGTTTCTACCGTGAGAAGAGACCAGATTTGGAATTTCATAGAAATGTATGCGTCCGGTCCGGCAGGTAAAAAGGATAGAAATATGAAATACCCTTGAGAAGACCAGCTCGGTTGAGTTCCGCGTGGAGCGACTGTGAGGCGAGACGTTACAACGTCGATCAGCGAGGATTTGGAGGAGTTTTGTGAGTTCGTCAGAGTTTTGCGAAGCAGGCTAGCGAGACCTTTCGACGTCCAGTCCAGCGAGGAGAGTTCTGCTGTGTGAGTTTCTGAGAAGAGAATGCGATACATCAGTCAGCGAGAGAATTCTGCGAGGATGCCTGTTGATGGAGTGAATTTTCAGTTTAAATTAAGTCCGATATGATTAAGGTAACGTCACGAGTAATTCCAGTAACAAGAAATTATATCGATAATTACTGTAGAACTATAAATGAAAGTGTCAATATACGCAATTTCATTCATAAATTGTTAGGCTAATTTTATTGCGGACAGTATAGGTATTTTTCAGTGAAAGAACTTTATACTAGTCTTATTCAGAGTACTATTGTTTATTAATTACATTACATGACTAGTAATTAAAAGGTTTAAGAATAGCGGTTATGCTATATCACTTGTTAAAGGGGTCTGAATTCTGGTTTTTTATTCATCTACTTTGTATAAATTCTAACTATTAATTTAATCTCTTTTTTTTCTAAAATTTATGTTCAAAATTTAAAAAAAAAAGAAGAAAGTTGAACGGGATTGCACCCTTTTGTGCCTAAGATCACTTGAAAAATTCCACAGTACCCCCAAAAATAAATATTATATAAAATTTTGACATAAAATTCTTCCCGTAAAAAAGGTAAATAATTAAGCTTATTAAATATCGCAAATAGAAAAACCCAACAGAAATTATTTGATGTAATATTCCCAGCTTTCAAACAATTCTTGTTTACTCAGATGAAATCCAGTTCAGTCAAAATAGTTATGTGACAAAAAAAGTAAATAATCGAAATAAGTTTAACATTTTTTAAGGCAGGAAGAGTGTAAAAAATTATACTTTGATTTCTTCTGTTGGAAGAAAAAGAGGAAAGTGAGGAGTTTATTTTTTATAGTAAATTGTAGTTTTAATTAAATCCCGATATCTTATTCGTATCCTAAAAGACATCGATTTATTGTGTTGTTCAACCCTTCTACATTACTACGCTAATTATTAGGACAACCAAAATTTAACGGACTAAAAAGTTAAACAAAAAAAAAAAGAGTTCTTATTTTACTACAAATATTAATTATCTAAGGAACAAAATATGATGAACGAGTTCAATAAAGTAAATATTACTGAGTTGAAAATAAATGATATAAAACTACAGCAAATATGAACAAAGTAAATGTTTTGTGTAAGTATAATTTAAAATGAATACATGTGTTTTATGTACGTATATTGTACATACATATTACACATGCATATTTTATTTAAAAGAAATAAATTAACTGTTTCATTTCAAATTAATTCTTTCTATATATTTCAACGTAAAACAAATTTTACCAAAACAGCAAATTTCCACCAGATCAGTAGATATGGGTAAAATATCAACCACTACATGATTTTTATCATTAGGCAATGATTTTAACATTATATTTTAAAAATTAACAATTAAAACTGCTGGTTTGGAAATAATAGTTAATTATTTTCATAACCGATCAAAATTTGACGTTATTTAATATCTAGAAATTTAAAATACATTTTTTTTACATTTAAATAAATACAAACATTATTTCTTTAATATTAAATTATCTCCCTTTATCTATGTTATGATGTAATTATCCTTTGTTAGGTATTAAAAGAAATAATTGAAATTTCTTATATTTGATTATATTTTTAATTATTTTATTTGAATAAGTTGCACCTAAATCGACGAACCAATATTTAAACTATATATCCTGTGCCAAATTACCATTATTTGTCTCAAAAATCATTAATATTTGTATCCGGTAAAACTATACATGTCTGTTCTGACGTTTTTATCTCAAATTAAAATATATTTTTAAATATATGTAAAATATATGGTAAATCCCTCTTTTTATTATGTTTGTGTACAGAATAAATTTTTTCCTGAAAGATTAATAATACAAAATTTATAAAAGAACTAAAAAAATGAAAATGAAATTTTGTATATATATATATATATATATATGTGTGTGTGTGTGTGTGTGTGTGTGTGTGTGTGTGTGTTCAGTCTGATTCCATGAAATGCTATTTGCTGTTAATATATACTCTGGATATTGACAACTTCATTTTATAACTTAAAGAAATAAAGATAGCATATTTTGTATCAACATTCCAAAGAAACAGATTTCATTATTTTTTTTTAATAAGTAATTTTGGATTCCAACTTTCTGGGGAAAAATAAGTATTATTCCTTTATTATTTGTAACATTGTATTAAAAAAAAAATCCCAAGAGTATAATATTAGTTTATATACAATTGTACAAAACTTTCAATAAATATATATATATATATATTTATATCCCGTGGCTTTTGTTGAATCAGCTATTAGAAGCAGCCATTGGTGATTAGTATGCTCGCCAACTTTGGTTGAAGAGTACTGGA
Source organism: Zanna intricata (assembly GCA_010016005.3). Lineage (NCBI taxonomy): Eukaryota > Metazoa > Arthropoda > Insecta > Hemiptera > Fulgoridae > Zanna > Zanna intricata. The sequence goes on along the minus strand of JAAAKQ030278809.1, from coordinate 7,602 downwards.
AATAATATACCCAGGGTGGGCAAAAACCAGTGAAGATGGCCAACGACCCTGAAGGCAGAAGAGGAAGTTTCTTAACAGTGAAAGGGGCGGATGAGCATAAGGAGATAATCCGAATAATATCCAGAATAGGAAGAGCTTTGCAAGCTGGAAAAGAAGCAGTCCGTCTAGGAAAATGGAACTCTTAGAAAATTCACTGTTCCTTCAGGTTGGAGGTTGGGCGTGGTGTCAGGAATTCCACACTTGAAAAGAAAATTCTTACAAAACCAAACGATGAACCTCGGATTAATATTATGAAGAACGAAAATAGACAAGTCAAAAACAATTGAACGAGAGTGGAACTGACAGCGATGAGGGTGGGAAGATGGAAAGAGGCGGCGAGAATTGGAGAAGATTGGAGGCAAATCGTGGAGGAGGTCAAAGCTCACGCCGGGCTGTAGCACCAGGATAAGAAAAAGAAGAAGATATACATATATGTAAAAAATCAGGTGGCAATGCTCCCTAGTAGAAACTATCTTTGTCACTGTGATTATGCCTGAGTTTTTTTTTCTAATATTTAACCTTACGACTTCAAGTATCGTTTAAATTAATATTGTTCCACACCGGTTTGTCTACAATACTTATATATCTTTAACTTAAGGTAAAAAAAATTATTTACTTACGAAAAGTCTCTTATTGGTATTATTTCGATGCTTATTATTCGATTCCTCATTTTTCCAGTTTGCCCTTCAGCTGGTTCGTGATTTCTATTTTTTTTTGTAATTAATTTTATATGTGTTATAATCGTACTCAAACTACTAAGAGACTTGGTTAACATTTTGGTACATCTTTTAAGTACAGAGATACCTTAAAGGCGTCAACTTGTCGCTGTTTAACAATGTCTGTATAACAATTTCAGTATCCACAGACAAAATGGTACTCCACGTTCCAATATAACAAACTTAATTATTGAGGTTTGAGAATGCGATGGTGAGTATTCTATACTTTTCTATTTCAGTAAAACTTGTTGTACGATATAATCACACAGTGACTTGTACTCATGAAAAAAAAATTATCATATTAGTGCACTCAAATTTTATCAATAAATTAAACATAACATAAAAGAAACACATAATTATTTGAAACAAATAAAAAACAAAATATATATATAGATTTTCATTCCACCGAACATGAATTCCAAATGCGAAATCAAATCTTCTACAAAATAGCTAGAAGAGAAGATTACATATTTTATTATAGAAGCCTTTATACTACGATCCTAATCTTTACATCTACATATGTTTATATAAATCCTTATAAAGTGCAGGCAAGAAAAAATTTATTTCCATTAATATTTCACAAATTTTCTTTGGATAATGTCAGTATTTTCGGTTGTAATAGTCCGATTGTAGTTCTAGATGATGAAGATTGTTCAGTAACGGTTTAAACGATAACGTCTGATAAAAACCTCAAGATGATACTTGGAAATTGAATATTTATACTAAATCAAAGAAACAAATCAATATTCCTTCGTGTACTAGAATTTAAAGAAGAAATATGCTTTTGAATCAAATTTTAATTAATTTTCTTCTTGGTTGGTAATATAATAATTTCTTAGCAAAGTACGTGAATTAAGTATTTCTCTTCTAATCTTGCCAACTGCTCCTTTATTCGAATGTTCCATTAAATCCTCTCTTATGTTAAACATCCATATAAGATGCATTTTATGCTGCAGATACCATTATAAATAATATTTTTATTTAATGAACATATTTAAATTATCACAATAAAAAGATTTATCACTATATAATGAATGAAAACCTCTCTGGTATACCGCTCACAAAAAAAGATAAAAAGTCCTAAATTTGACCTTGAGATAATAGAAGTTTCTACGAATTAGGTGATAGTTTTCCTTATATTTTTGATCTAAATGTTTGATCAGATAAATAAAAGTGTAGTAATTCAAGCACGTAAAAAACTTCTACATCCTGCAATTAATTTATTACACTTTTTATTGCTGAGTGTTTTTTTAAAGTAAATGGCCTCCAATTGCGCTCTGTTTTCAAATTTGATGACAAAATATTAACAAGTTCATTAAAGAGTAGATTTATATTTTACAAACTCATGCTAAAAAGGCGACATCTGATACAATAATGAATTTTTCAAGAGCTGATGTATTATTTTTTTTTTAATGTAACACTGGGAATCAGATTATCAGCCGATTGCTACCAAGGATATAACAGTAGTTATTACTATTATATACCTGACTATAGTATTTATATGTCCGATAATGTAATGTTGTTATTATTACTTTATTAAAACACAGTAATGATGTGTATATTTTTTAGCTTTCGGAAAATAGAGAAATCTGAATGAAATAAGAATTGAGAGTTATCGGGATGAATCGATTATTTATTATTATTATTATTAAAAATATTACTATAAATCCACATTAGTTGTTAAAGGATTAATCAGAATGATTACTTATTTAAAATCTATTCTGTTGGGACCTTTGATGATTAAGAGTAACCAATTGTAATGAGAAAATATTAAGTAATTTTTAAGTATGCAGTTTAAAATTCTTCGATTCTAAGCAAAAGTGTCCCTTATCAGAAAAAATGAAATGTTAACTTCAAAAAAATTTGTCAATATCCTTATAGCTCTAACAACCATTTCCGAAGTACAAAATGGACAAAATGATTTTCCTTTTCTTCTTCTACCTTCGTAATAATATTTTATTTATATCTCATTTATTCTTTTTGTATCATCTTTATTTATCCCGACCCAGAAGCCGCACCGCAATTAAGCATAAACTCAGCTCCGAGGGGTGCCATTGCCTCAAACTACTTCGGTCTTTTAATTACGTGCCATGCCTCTATTGGGAAACCCTAAGGGATTCCCCACCGGGACTCCGGTCTTTATGCCTCGCCTCTAATAGGGAACCACTATAGGGATCCCCAATCGGAACTAAGGTCTTATATCATCCCAGTGCTGCTGCAAAGGAGTCTCCGTCCAATCATTGATAGTGGGACGCCGGAGCCCCCTACCCCTCCCCGACGGGGCTGTCCTTCGCAGACACCACATCTATTCTTGGCAGCAGGCACCACAAATTCATGGTGCAAGAGAAGCCTTGCAGCCCGGACCTCTTAGTGCGTGCCCATGAGTCCTGCAGAAAGGAGATTATGCTTCCCGCTGACAGTCCTTCCGCAGATCTCATCACAGGTGAAATAGTGGTGACTCTAATCCGGACCGCTACAAGATAATCAAAGACAATCCGGGTCGTCACAATCTTAAATTCTTAAGCTGGTATAATATTTAATTGTTTTCACTTTATTTATAAATAAAAATATGGGGATTATTCCTTATCAGCAGTTTTGAAAAATTCAATATCTTAATAATCAGTTTTTATATTTCTTTGCTGTAAATTTTCTTTTTTTTTTTGTAAATAATAAAAATTTATTTCTCACCTTACGAATGTTTTATACATTAATGTATTAAATAAAACATTTTTTTGGGCGTTAATTACAATAAAACTTATTTTAAAGGATTTAATTAAATTGTTAAATAAATAAATAAAATGTACGTTGATATACATGCTGTGTTTATTGATCATTATGCTTTTGAAGTTTATTAAACGTAATACAATCAAAGCTTTAATAGGTTTGTTGATAACTGAAGGAAAATATAAAAAACAAATTAATAACATTAAATAAAAAGTGAAAGGATTGGATCATCTTTAAAGGTGTTAAAAAATATTTTTTGCATAAGGAATAATTACATACATTAAAAAATATTACAATCCATTATTCTGTAAGTGAAGCGACATGAAAGAAAATAGCCGAATTACAGAAAGTATGTCTGCGTAATTTTTAGTCACGACAATTCGCTAAATCTTTACGTTGTGGTACCTAAAACGTTTGTCGCACATTTGAAACAGCAATGCTATAGTCACGCGTATTTTACTAACTCGCATCACGTCTTCTTACTTTTAATCTGATTTACAAATGGCAATGTAACCACTTTGAGCCTAAATCAACTGAAATGTGTAAAACAAAAATTGTGCTTTGCATTTTAACTCTTAGATAGTTTTATTGTTTTTTTAAAGTTAAGAAATTTAAGACTACTTTTGTATAAAAAAGTATTTGCGTAAATACATCTGAGTATTATCAATTATTTTATCTGATTTCAACTATTATAAATTTAACATACGACTTGTTTAATCCTTGTGGAAGAAATTAATATCTGTTTTATTACCATGTAATTTTAAGTCGGAATTATGAAATTATTACGGGAGAGTGAATTATGAATGGAGAGTGGTGAAAAAGAATTCCTTTTTTGCGTGTTTTTTAATTTCTTATGTGTTTTTAGATTGTGTGTAATCTTAATTGGGATTGTCCCAATAATAATATATTTATTTAATGTATGATATTTATCATATATCTATTTCGATGAATCGTTACGCATATTGAAGACGTATCAATATGTTAAATCCTCTAATCATTATGATCGTAATGCGACCTGATATAAATCAGAGTTACACCTGAAAATGATACAAATATTCTCCAGTATAACAAGCATCAGGTGCCCGGCTTTCTAAAGTAATCGCAGAGTGAAATGATTTATAATAGCTTCTTCACTAATCAAATATATTTGGTTGCATGTTATATCTATTCACTGAAATGGAGTTGTTATGTTATATTCTGCTATAAATGTTTTTGTTCGCCAAACGGACTGGCTGTTTAGTGAGTATCATTACTCTCAGAAAATTCAACTGTGCATCTTGTACATCAGAGATAAGAAAATAAAAAAACAACAAGGAAAATATAAATGAAAATATATATTAAGTAAATAGTGTTGGCTACACTTTTCCGTGTGTTAGATGAGTTGATCCTTATTTGAAAAATACTCTTACTGTAAGCTCCAAATTTACGCTTCTATTTGAAAATAAACAGTACAAAGATTTACTTTATACTCAACCTCACCAAAGACGAAAAAAGAAGTGTTTAAGGAACTGTGGTAACAATAAAAATATATTTTTTACATTCTAACAGGACTGTTAATTGATATTCAAAAGCGATCTAAGCAACAAAAGTATGTTTATTAGAGAGGACTCCTATGAAGCCTTTCAGAGTTAAAAATATCTGACAGTAAAGTTGTAATACATTTCTGTCATTGGATGTTAATTTTTATATAGTGGAAAAATAATTATACATAAAAAAATTTACTAAGATCTATTTTTTGGGGTAGGGCTAATGAATAATGAAGTTTTGTTGTAAAATTTTCTAACTAAATGTAAATTTAAACAAACCAAAAATAATTCCAAAAGTCAGTATTTTTTAAAGATTTTTTCCCGCTTTTGAAAAATTACCTTCCCTAAATTTTTATCTTTTACGATTGGCTACGTTTACTGTGTTAAATGAAAGAAACTAAAAAAATTTCCACTGAAAACTGTAAAACCAATAAAATGTTTCCTAACATGTGGTTGGGAATGAGTTCGTTTTCGATGTGGAGAGTGAATTATGATAACATATTACAATATTATTACTAAAAGTTTATTAGTATTAAAAAAAAAATAAAATAGTTTAAAATTCCAAAATCTATATTTTTAAATTTTGATCGGATTTCCCAACCACAATACTGCCCCTAAAGTATTTCTTGGAGTCTCTTTCACTACTACAATGCCTGAGGAGACATTAAAATAAATTTGGTTAAAAATATGCAGTAAACAAATAAATTTCATTTGTTGGGGAAGGAAAATATTTTTTAATAAAATTGTAAGATAAGATGTACGCAAGTACTTATCTTATAGTGAAATTATGTTTGAAAAATATTTTTAAAATTGACCCCCCCAAAAAAAATATCCCTGGAGTTATTGTATCCAAAATTTTACCATCAAATTACTCCTATTCCCGAGTCCACAAAATTTAATCAAAATTGGTTTATACAGTGAAACGTTATTAACCTTCAAATAGGCCAAACATGTACATACGTACATGCAGACATTATCCTCCACTTTTTTTTGTTTTTGGATCCCTGGAACATGAGAAAAACCCTTACCCAATTTATTGACCGATACCATACTTTCCTTCTTGCAGTTTGTCTCTAGAGCTATGATGCCAAGAAAATAAAATCCAATTTTTTTTGGATTTTGGGCTTTTTAGAACATTTTTGGTCAATATAATCAAAATGTCAATTGCAATCAAAAGGAGACATACATCAATAGATGTTACAAAAGGAAACGACGTTGTATTTATTAATTGATGTACTACCACAGAAATAGTATTTCCTTCATCACTCCATTTGAAGATTCGTTTGGATTTCCAAGTAATCTTAGTTGCAGAGAAAGATTTAAGAATTAAATCCAATGATACAGTAAATGGAAGTATTGTAATTCTATGTAAGGATGGTTTTAATCATAATTGTGTAGGATAAAGGCGATCTGATTTGTCACAATTCGCTCCTGAAAACAGCCTTATTATTAAAAATGTATTAAGCATTTCATACCTCGGTACTACGGAAAATAAAAAGGGAAATAATTTTCAATTTCACTCTTCATTTTCAATATACTTCACATATCAGCATTCCAAAATTACTGAAATGCTGGTGATATTCAGCCCTATAAATTACATTAATCAGTTAGTCCTATAAGTTAGCATTAATGTCCAGCAAAATTATATTGAAAATCATGGTTTTCAGAAAAAATTTGATGTGGACAATATAAGACTTCCTTGTACGCCTATTATCTTACATATACACATTTTTTGCTGCACGTCATTTAAACTTATTCATTTGAAAGTGAGAATGATAGTCCAATTCATTAATAAAGTAGAAACTTACACTACTGCATTGTGTTAGATACTACATGTCTACAAGTTACAGCAAAAATCCAAAATCTAAAAAAAATTGGTTTTTGGGCTTTTTAAAACACTTTTAGTTCAGTCAACACTTAATTCATTGCAATCAAAATGGGAGATACACCACTATATGTTACAACAGTCTTAAATTCAAAATTTCAATATCCTACGGCTGATTGTTTTTGAGTTATGCGAGATACAAACGTACGTACGAACAGTCGTCAAGGTGTAACTAGTCAAAATGGATTCAGAGATGATAAAAATTGGTATTTTCGTTGAAATCCGAAATTTTTGGCCATCACAATTCTTACTTTACTTTGTACAAGGAAGTAAAAAGGAACTCTAGTTTTTTCCTTTTGCAATCCAAGTGGTAACATAAAAAAATATTGCAAAAAACAAAACATGTTTTTTCCTTAAATTTACTCTTTATATTGAAGCATATCAAAAAATTAATTTATTCATTCCATAAACAGTAAAACTTACAATTGGTGAAATGAACTCCCATTACTTGGAAGAATCATGAGATACTACTTTGAATAGGATATTTTTTTCCTACTTCATGAATTCTCTGAGGAAGATCGTCCAATGCTTATCATTCAACACTTTTTTCTAATTCTTGATTTCTTCTTATATCCCAACCCCAGTAGGGGAAGACACCCACAAACTGACGATTCCGGTCGCCATACCACCCCTCTCGTTCCTAGCCCTGAGGGGCTTTATCGGGAGTCGTCTTATTGACCTTCGTACTGATTACATATCTCAGTCATCAGCC
>JAAAKQ030278798.1:0-10490 GCA_010016005.3 Zanna intricata | reverse complement strand
GATTTGAATACTAGATCGTGGATACCGGTATTATTTGGTGGTTAGGTTTCAATTAACCACACATCTCAGGAGTGGTCAATCTGAGATTGTACAAGACTATACTTCATTCACATTCATAAATATCATCCTCTGAAGTAATACCCTACAGAAGTTTCGGAGGCTAAACAGATAAAGAGAGAGATTTCACATAGAGAATTGTCAAGAAAAATGTTAATAATTTTTTAAACTTATAAACCTCGATCTAAAATGAAAAAAAAAAGGTTTTTAAAAATCTTTTTATTTCAGGCTTTACTAAAGGAGTGTTAAATTTAGAGAAAACTTTAATTAAACGAATTTGTTAAGCTAAACATATATATGAATAAAATTTTAGAAATATATCTTGAAATTTATTCCCTACATCTAAAAAATATAATTTTTTTTCTTATAGAATTCCTACAATTTCAGTTCCTGTTGAAGGAATTTTATTTTAGATTTTCGTATAATTTTTCACGATATTATATATTTATAACTTTGTTTTTCACTTTTTTTATTTTACTATTTTTTTTTTTTAAATTTGTAGAAATTTTTAAAATTTAAGACATTACTCTTTGACCGGTGTAGCTGGGAAAATCGTGCAATACTTAGCCATATTTTTTTCTATAATAATAAAATGCATCCGCTTCCGTTTTATTCATTACAAAGAATAAAAATAATATCGAAATTCTCCACAAACATTTTGACGGAAATGACACGAATAAACGACGTGTATTAATCTGCATAGACTTGTGATTTTGTTACTGATACACCTGCCAATATTTCAGTCTGACTATGGGAATTTTTACAAACAAATTTTTTTTTGTTATTTTAAATAATCTTAAGTGTGAAATAATGCTTTCAGGTCGTTTATTCCACATTGTAAGGTCCACTTAACGTTAAGTCCATCTGAAGGCCAATGTCCATTAATTATTTAATCCATTCTAGTTTCGTTCATCGGCACTTACATCCACTCCAGGTAATGTCCATTTACCGTATTGTCCACTAGAATGACCTTTAAATAAAGCCCATCGCAATTTTTCTAGTCCATTTACCGAGATAAACAAAAAAAAAGAGAAAAATAAGTTTTTTTTAAATTTATTTATTGTTATCTATATATACCTATTTATCGATATATACCTATTAATTATTTGTTACAAATATAATGGTTGCTATTGAAATGTAACACTGTTTTATATACATATATTTTTAGAATAAACCAACTTTGCCATAATTTTTTATGAATTATTCCAAGAGAATATCACCTAAATCAACTCTGACATAATTTTAAAAATTTTCCCAAAATTATATGCCTAGCAAAGTGGGCAAGCAATGTTTTAATTTCCAATAATGACAACAATGTCTGCCTTAATATTATAGTTCACAGTGGATAGAAAACTGACATAAATCTTAGTGTAATAAATTTGAGTGGACGAAAAGAAAATGGACCAAAATTAACGGTGGAAAAAAATACCAATGGACGTTAAATAAAATGGACAAAAAAAATTACAAAGAGTACAACTACTAAATTTCTCATGCATGTATGAAATATACACACTTCTGCTTCATAGATGCTGGGTCATACCTGTCGCTATCAACGAAGTTAAATAGTTTTAACTAGGTTTCATTGGTTTGGGGTTAGAGGGAAGTCGCGAAATATCTGTTATATATTGATGTTATTTTGGGGGTCGTGAAGCTAAACAGATAGAAAAACACTGCTTTAGAATGATAATGCCAGGAAATTAAACATTATTTCGGAAAACTTCTACATTATATTATAAAACAACGGGGATAAACAGCTATGGTCATTATCACGGTGGAAATTGGTACCGTATGAAAAAGTGCCAAGCCTAATCGGGATTCAAACCCGACCATTTTGAAAAACTAATTTTTAATAGCAAAATAATATTTTGAACTGTTTCATTAAATTAAAAAAAATAAAAAATAAATTACGCCCAAAAACCGTATACTTATTACTCTTCTAATTAAAATTTAATCATAGCTCTCACTTTTATCTGTTTAGCCTCCGGAACACTACCGTAAGATATTACTTCAGAATTCCTCCAGAAATCCGACAAAAAAAAACAGTAGATTGGACTTTTTGTGGACCTCAGTATAAGTGAACCTTAACGTATGGACCAAAGATCCGCCAATCGAAATTATATTTTGTTTTTTAAATATACTTTATTAAAAAGGAGGGGCAAATAGAATATAGTTAATATACATAAATTAATAAAAAAAGAAAGGAAAATATATACATAAACAATAAATAAAATTACTTACATTCTATTGTAATAGAAATGAATATATTATACGAGCTTCTAAAGATATGAAATATGACTTAATCCAGGAGAAAAATCTTGATCAAAACTCTCAACATAAAGATGTAAATATATATATATATAAACATAAGTTATTAAATTCTTTCTACCGTAATAAATAAACAGCCTAAAAAGGAACCACTGTAAAAAATGAATTATATAAAAATAAAAATACAAAGATTTAAATATTTAATAACCGAAAACGTCATTTAAAAAAAAAAAAATAAGACAACTTTTCGGCAAATATGGTTTTATCAAAAAAGAATAAAGATAAATTTTTATACTACTTTAAAGGATAGGTTGAGTATAGGTTTTACTTATCTGTGAGGTCTTTTACCTGAATCTTTTTTTTTTGTTTTAAAAAAAAAAGTAATAATAAAAAACCTGATTCTAGAAATATTTAATCAGAAAGACAAACAACAAAAATATTAACAAAAAATAAATAAATAAAAATTACTACTTAAAAGGAAAAGATAATCATATAAAAATAGTGTAGATTTACATGAAAATTGAATTTAAAAAATACAATTAATGATAAAACAATATTATAGGTGTCGGCAATCATTTTTTAAAAGCTTAGACAATTATTTATCTATTTATCATGTAAAAACAACTAATGGAAAATACCAAAAGGCAATAGATTTTACTTTTATGTTTTTTTTTTAAGATCACTTACAGATTTATCAATTTATCCCTTTCAACACACATACGTGCGCGCGCGAAGACTAGAAAGGAATTAAAATTGGTCAAAACGAATTTAATAACGCTTACAAAAACCCACATTTTATTGTTTAATTATTTAAAAAAACCTTGATAAAACTTATAAAAAAAAATCTGATGTGGTTACCACATGAATTCATTGTATGCCAATTAAATTACATATACACATTATTAAAAGTACATAAAATTTTATTTCACTAATAACTTCTGATTTTTGCACAATCACAGAGTGATTAATAATTATTAATGAATCAATATATTTAACTTAAAAAAAAAAATTTAACAAAAAGGAAATAGATATGCCTTCCCCTTGTAAGATCAAAATATTTAATTAATTAAAATTTTATTTGGCTATATCTCTGGAAACAATGAAAATAAATACTCACTCATATATCGTTCAAAAGCTCTCAATGACAGCTTATTAATGCAATTAAGAAATAGTGCAAAATCCACTTTTTTTTTGATTTTGGTTTGTTTTTGGTCAAATAGATTGCAATCAAAAGAGGAAGTGGTGCACAACTAGATGTTACAATATTCCTAAAACCAAAATTTCTACATCCTATGGCTAATCGTTTTTGTGTTATGCGAGATACGTATTTACGTACATATTACGACATTTCATGCCGAAACTAATCAAAATGGATTCAGGGATGGTCAAAGCGGATGTTTCCCTTTAAATCTAAAAACTGAAATTTTTCGTGATCACAATACATCCTTAATTTGTACTAGGAAGTAAAACGCTAACAACTAGGTTCTGAGAACAATGATCAATATAATTATTATAACCATTGACAAATTAATAAAACTTTTATTACTTAAATGTAATGTTTTTATTTTTATTTTTACCCATTATAATCATGTCATTTGAAAAAAAAATTAGTCTGTTTCAATACTTTTAATTACATAAAGCGGTTTGCAAAATTATTTTTTTTTGTGTACTGCTTTATTTTTTGTTTGTTTGTTCACCCTACAGAACCACCTTTAGGTATTATCTTCAGAGGATGAGATGAATGAATTGTAGCGTGTGTGAAAAAAGCCATACCTGACCGGGATTTAAACACGGGACCTCCGGATGAAAGGCCGAGACGCTACCAAACAGGCCACTTAGGCCGGAACTGCTTTATTTATTTATTTTTTTTTTGTTCAACCTCCGGAACCACAATTAAGTATATCTTCAGAGGAATAAGATGAATGAATTGTAGCGTGTGTGAAAAATGCCTGACCGGGATTCGAACCCGGAACCTCCAGATGAAAGGCCGAGACGCTACCACTCGCGCCACGGAGGCCGGCACTGCTTTATTTACAATCAGGTTCCTGAACAATGAAACTACAAAAAAAAGTTAGTAATGATGTGAAAGGGTGGCATCCAGTGATATCCAAGACAATGTAATGAAAGTTTAAACAAAGTACAAGACGATAAAAATTAAAACGAATAAACATATAAGTACAAACAATTCGAAAATTAACTGTTAAAAAAAAATGTTAAAAGGTACCGAGAAATATGAAATTAAATAGTTAAGAAAACAGAAATAACTGAGTATAAAAAAAATTGTCACAAGTCATACACGAGAAAATATTCAAAACCAAATAATTCATAAATAACAAAAGAAAAGAAATCATATTATTAAATTAATTTATAAATTGTGTAAGCAAAAATTTCAGTAACAACAGGATGATATTTAGGGCATAACAGTCTCTAAATCCAATTCATTTAGTCTGTTTAGTCGTCTCACATCTTCGCTATTATCCGATAGAATAAGAGCCAGATAGCTTTCGTGTGCGTTAAGCTTAACTACATATTTGAACTTAGCCGTTGGATTTCTTCATGAATGGATAAAAAGTACCCATTCTAAAAAAAAAAAATGCTCGAACGATAATTAATTTAAAATTAATTATAAATGATATTACGCAAAACCAAGGTAGGATGCAATGATATCGAGGATAAAAATATATGAAAAGTCGAAAATTTGATGTGAAACTTTAATTTTTAAAAATGAAATTTTAATGAAAATTTTTAAGAAAACTTGATTATAAATTAAAAGTTAAGACAGTTTAAAACACTTCTCGATATCAATTTCTTGGAACAAAAAAAAATTTAAAGAGCAATTAACTCAGTTTGATCCATCGATATATATATATATAAATCGATTTATCATAAAATTAGTATACATATGGAGTTATTATACTTCCAAACATGGTTTGATAGCCGATACAAACAGATCACGAGTTTTTATATCAGATAAAAAAATATATAGCTAGATAAATTTCATTTAATAATTTAATTTGCATATATATATTTCCGTTCATGGAAGCAATATAAATGCTACTTAAAAGAATATTTTGTACGTTGTTTCGATTATATTACCATTTATAAGAACTCTTAATACGAGATCTAAGCATTATTTTTTTTTAAATATATAATAACATTGTATAATATTAAAATATATATACTGCATTATCATATCGTAGCTCCAGTAACGGTTAAAAAAAAAAGTGGATAATGACCTTCGAGAAAAAAAGAAGAAGGTGGACATTAACACTGTTGTACTACTGTCTCGTAAATGCTACCAGATAATATCTGACACAAAAGAAGGAGATGTAGTAAGCATGCATATATAAACGAAGAGACATACATACGCACACTCACACAAAACAACAAGCAAAGATGATGATGGCAGAGAAGGAGAGTAGCCGTTAGGGGGAGAGAAGAATTCTTTCTCTTCGGGCAGCTGTTCTTCCACCAAGAAGCAAGAGGTCCGACCATTATCGTATTTAATCGTTGTAAAACTACCCGACACCCTAGAAGCGCCCTATAGGCCCTTAGGAACAACCATTATAAGGGTCCAACCCCAACTTGACCTGCATTTTATTTCTTTCTCTTTAAATCATTATTACTCTGGTTTTCTTTTCAATCTTTACGTTTCTTTATTCTATTTTACATACTTCATTTCTACTTAAAAAGAAAAAAACTTTTAACTCAAAAGTTTCTCTATTTCTTTTACAGTACGTTATAACAATCGATTATCGATATGTTTCTGTTTTTAGGTAATCTTCTAATATGAAATATAGTTATGTATATATATATTTTCAAATAGCTAAACGCCACGCTTGAATAAACATTGAAGGTTTTTTATTTATCAACAAAGAATTTATTTAAATTTTATTAAACTATAAATTATGATAAAAATATTATTAATAGAATTAATAAAGTTATACATCAAATAATGCTTAACTATACGTGTCGTGTTATATACTTATCGACAAATTTTAAATTTAGAACAGTTTCTAAAAAACACAAAAAAAAAAACGGTTTATTACTTTTCCCCAACTTGATTTCTTGTAAATTTAATTTTTATAATTCCATTTATTCACATAAATTAAAACAAAAAAAAACTACCCAACTTAAAATGATTAATTTTGAAAAATTACAAATATAAAAACATTTTACCCTCGAATAAAATTCTAAAACTATTTTTTTCATTAGGCGGCCCTCTAGTCAGAACCTGGACCCTCCAGACTTACGTCAGTCCAGGCGAATCCTGGAATCAACTCAGGGGCTCTTCGGAGTCTACCGAGACCTACCCCAGCTACCCACCTACCTACTTTTTTTTCTTATTCCTCTTTCCCTCCGGATCGGACCAGCAATTAAACATTACGCAATCCGGAGGGGGGATGTCCACTCTATCGGAGCTACCCCACCTACCGGCTGCACGTCCGGCGTCCGGATCTTTTCGTTGCTTTCGGCCTCTAACATTGGCGACGGGGAACCCAGTCCTGATTAACCCAGGTGAACCCTCTAACTTGTGGTAGAGGGTTCCCCCACCACCTGGGAGAAGCAACCGATCGGTCGGTTGGTTCTCGGATGATGTAATAACAAACAACGGACAAACTTATATATATATTTTCGAGTAACCGTTATCTGTTACATCGGGAATGTACCTGGTGCATTCAAAATTTAGCCTTCAACCTAATGATAAATACCCGCTTTGAATTTTGAAAACAGGACGATTGTTTGTAGAGATATAATAAGAACACCCCTTTCCATCGACCAAAACTGCGCCCCCGAAGGACACCCCGTTTGTTACCAGTTGGTAATGATTGCTTTAGCCTTGCAGAAAGTGAGCATCATCTCACCACTCTAGTCTCGCAAGCAGTCCCCACGGAAAGCCCATCATTACTAAATAGATTTTTTTTAAATTTATTTACGTTTAATTATTTTATTTTAACGTTACCTTTTTTTTGTAATATTACTCATTCGATTGATTCGAATCATTCAGTTCAAACCAAGCTATCGCAGTTATACAGCTCACAGTTAATTAATTCAATTCATTAAAGTTTGTGCTTCAATTGGAATTCTTTTTTCTCAAGATTTTTCGAGATGAAATATATCTTAAGACGTCCTTAGTTATGCCAAGAAACATGAGTAAAAATTTAGTTGTGATTGATCGAGTAGTAGTAGTTTCGTTTACCTCAAACAAACCATAACCCTTTTCCTCTTTATGTAATAGGATAGAATTTCTTTGAATTATTAACATTACTTGTTAATAACGTCTTTTTCTGTTTAGCCTCTGAGACTACCGTAAGGTATTACTTCACGGGACATGTATGAATGTAAAGGAAGTGTAGTCTGGTACAGTCTCAAGTCGACCATTCCTGAGATGTGTGGTTAATTGACATTTTCAATTACTGTACTGTACAAAATTTTCTTTTCTTGTCGTCACCAAATTTAAGCATTTTTGGATTAAGGAGTTAATAAATTTCAATAACTTTACAAGTAATCACTTCTTTCACCAGTAATAACTGTTTCTGTTATTATTATTATTATAATCATTAGGGAAAAAGTATGTGCCGGTTGATAAAATTAATGATAATCTAAAATTGCTAATAATATTACGGGAAAAAAAATAAATAAATTTTTCCCTTTTTTATGAAATTATATAAATTTGTAAACTAGTTCGTGGGAATACAAAAAAAAAACCATCAAAGAACATACCGATGTTCTTTGATGTTTTTTTCTTCTTCTTTTAACCTCCGGGACAACAGTTAGGTATTGCTTCAGAGGATAAGATGAATGATTTGTAGAGTGTGTGAAAATGTCATGCCTGACCGGGATTCGAACCCCGTACCTCCGGATAAAAGGCCGAGACGCTACCACTTATAACACGGAGGCCGGCATTTTTTGATGGTTGCTTTCAATTAACCACCCATCGTTCCTGAGAGGTTAATCTCAGGAATCTCAGTCTAGGTCGACGACCTGAGACTGTACAACACTACACTTTATTTACATTCATATATCTCATTCTCAGAAGTAATACCTTACTGTGGTTCCGGAAGTTAAACAGAAAAAGAAAAAATTTCTCTAACTAATCGGCAAAAGACATATCGTGATTTATTCGATATATATAAATGTAATTGAACATCTATTTGTTTTTCTAGCTCAGGATATTTTATCAACCGTAAAATTTATAATTAATTTTATAACAGAGTTTTTAACTTTAGCTTTGTTATAATTGATTCCAATATAAACAATTTGTTTACGTTAAATAATGAACAATAAATAATTTTAAGAATTCCAAGTTCAATTTGAGAATCGATTCAACAACTTATACTAGCTATGCCAGCTGATAGTTTTACCTAGAGATGCCAGCAATCAACTTACCTAAAGAATTTAATAATTATAATTTTATTATTAGAAATATAATTCGTTTAATATATAACTTAATATATAGAATCTAATTATACAAACTAAAAATATAATTATACTGGAATGATAATATGTAATTTAATAGAAGCTTAACGTTTAGTGTGTGGAAAGAATTTTAAAATTATTAATTAATATAATAATACTTATTTCAAAATCATTTAATTTTTTTATTCTCTTAAAAAAAATGTCTATAATGGCAGCAAAACTTTTCTCTCTCGCTCTCTCTCTCTCTCTCTCTCTCTCACACACACACACACACACACACACACACACACACACGCTATTCATATAACAAATTATGTAAAATTATGCTAGATAAATTATTATTACATAAAGTGAAAACATTATAAGTAGTAATCTATCTTTCTTATAAGAAAATGATTATACATGATTGAGAGTTATTACGTAGTTTAGAAATTACTACTTTATCACACACACACACACAAACACACATACATGCGCACGCACGAAACAAATAAGTTACTATGTAAAATTCTAACTTATAGTAGCATGTATTACATGAATAATAACTTACGAAAGTACGCTACAAATAAGCAATTTGTATAAAACAATATATTAATATCGTAACTGTTAATAGATATATTGGATGAAATTGAAATTATTATGTAATGTTGTGACGTTTACAAAAACATACGAGTATACATATGTATACTTTAGTTTTTTTTTCTTTTTTTGTAACTCATGTGCTGGATGCGAATTTGATCAATTATAGAAGGACTCTTACGCTTGTTCTAAATTCTAAAAAAATATACAACGAGAAGTAAAATATCAAACAATTATTACTTGAAAACTTTAAGAATAACGACTAGCCGTTAATACAGGTAATACAGAAAAGCAATGAAGTTCTTTAATTTTTTCTATTCTGGTAAGGAAAAAAAGGTGAACAAAATTTTTATACTTTCCTGGCATTGGTTATTTATTCAAGAAGAAAGTAGAAAAAAAAAATAATAATAATAAAATAAAATAATAATTTAGTAGAAAAGTAATGACGAATTAAGAGTCTAAAATATTATCAAAAAAAAAATCTATATTTTTAAATAAATATTTTAATCGATAATTAAAAAAATTTGGTTAAAAAATATACAATAAATAAAACGATAGCTTTTCACGATTTTTGGGAAGGGGGAAAATTTGGGAGACAATTTTTTTTTTTTTTTGTTTTTTAAATGACAAGATAATACGCATGTACCGAGTTTAAAAGTGGGTGGTTAGGTTATGTTTGCAAAGAAGGGGTCAATTTTTTTAGGAAATTAAAAAAATTACCAAAAAAAATTATCTTCCCGATTTCCTGAAGATATTGACCCCCAAAAAATTACCAACAAATTGGCCCCTAAACACGAGTCTCCGTACGAAATTTCATCAAAAATCTGTTAATCCAGTCAAAAATTATTAACTTTCAAACACGCCTACACAAGTACATACGCGCGAACATTACCTCCCATTTTTTTTTTTTTTTTGAGTCGCTTACAAAACATTGAGAAATAAAATAAAAACCTATAACCCATTTTTTTTTGACTTTCCTTCTTCCAGCATAGTTCTAGATCTGTGATATCAGAAAAGTAAAATGCATGTCTTTATATGCATTTTACTTTTCTATATATGTACATACACATATTCCTATGTATAACTATAAATAATTGCCGGCCTCCGTAGCCGAGTGGTAGCGTCTCGGCTTTTCATCCGGAGGTCCCGGGTTCGAATCCCGGTCAGGC
>JAAAKQ030278787.1:0-10490 GCA_010016005.3 Zanna intricata | reverse complement strand
ATCTCAGGTCGACCACTCCTGGGAAGTGTGGTTAATTGAAACCCAACCACCAAAGAACACCGGTATCCACGATCTAGCATTCAAATCCGTATAAAAATTGTTACCTTTACTAGGATTTGAACCTTAGAACTCTCGACTTATGTTGTCTATTAATGATCAGTTTGTACTACTATCATAATATACGTTAAAACAGATTTTTTGATTGTAAAATTAAAGAGAATGACGACCCGTTTAACAATGTTTTGATGGTTTGAAGAATATTTAACTTCCGTATTAACATCGACTTCTTCAAAAAGTTATGCGTTTTACTAGATTTAAAGTCATTGTCTAATCTGGAAGCGACCTACGAGAATTCATCCTTACGTGAGCAAAGAAGCACTAAGTAAATTTCGATATACTGAACTGAGAAATTCCATCAGGGTAAACTGTACATATAATTGACACAGATTCGACTTTCAATTCGATATTAATATTTTCATAATGCCTAGATCGGCGGGTTCAGCAAATAAGAAGAAGAACTTCTAACACTATTAGAATTTATGATCCTAGACAACGTGAATCTATGCCAGAGCGTTTTCATAGATATGAAAAGCATTGTATACGCAAAGATTAAAATCTAGTTCAACCTTCGATATATATGTTAGGTCTCAAATCAGCTTTTGATTGTCATGCTGAAGTTGACTATCTGAATTGAAAGATATTTAAGTCGGTAACATTATTAAAATATACAACCAAAAAAAAAAAAAAAAAAATGGAATGATTATACTTTTGAACTTTGTTGGGAGCAAAGTAGTTCATGAACAACTTTTTATCCACCAGATTTCATGAAATATTTTATTTTGGGAATACATCTATTAACTATAAACTTTATTTTATCGGGTAATTTATGAATAGTAATAACTCTGAAAACAACAGCTCATACATAATAATTAATTATTTCCAGTTTTTGAAGTTCTATACGCATGTAGCCAGAGCGAAGCCCCAACAGGTATATGCGGTATGCTAGTAAATAAATAAATAATAATAACAAAGTAAAAAGTTAATAAATTGCGTATATTGCAAGTATTTAATAATAGTGTAACTATCATATACTGATATTTCACACGGATAATGCTTTTTATAAATTAAAGGACACAAACAAAAAGAAAAAGAAAACAATAAGAAAAATAGTAATACTAATAATGATAAATAAATAGGATAATAATTAGATATTACCAACCAATAATGAAAGAGAGGATGAATGAATTAGTAATAGTTAATTACTATAAAGATAGACATGCATATACTAATTTAAATAATAAATAATAATTATGTGAACGCGAAGTTTACACATTGTTTTTCGTTTTACGGTGAAATTACAATATTCATTTTAAACGTATATAATATATTGCATATGTATTGTTTGTAGTACGATTTCATATTCTAATATTGTACATGACGCCAATCAGCGTCATTTATATCGCAACGTAACACAACGTGTGTAGCGGTTTATTTACCTACCGCAGTAAAGTAACAGTTAATTGTAAACAGAGAATACAGTATTACTTTCAGTTTCTGAGTAACGGTTCAATCGCTCGGTCAATAAAAGTGAAAAGCTAAGCGTTTTGTTCTGTTTATCTACTAGGCAAACAACAATATCGTTGAATTTTCTCTATCACTGTAAACTATGTTATAAAATAATTATTTTATATATAAACTAAATTTGTTTTGAGTGTATAAAGAAAACATATGACTGGCAATGATATTGCTGAACTTTTCCAAAATTTGCTAAGAACTTAAAAATTAAATTTTCCCGCAATATTGTTAGAAAATTAGTAACACCCTTAACTATTTTCTTGATTAAAACAAATAAAATTTAAATAAATACATACTTAAAAAAAGAAATACACTTAAATCGCGCGTGCGCGCAGAAACACACACACACACACACACACACACACACACACACACACACACACACACACACACACATATATATATATACAAACAAAAAGACATGATCTACAAGAGAAAATAAAAAAAAAATTCATAATGAACAGAAATATTTTTTTTTTTCAAAATAATGGAGCTCCTCCTTTTTGTCAAGAAGTACGGTATTATTTGAATGTACGTATAAGATTTACTATCAATTGGATTAATTAATTGGCATCCTAAGTCAACTGATCTAACCCTGATGGATTAGGTGACTCATATGAAATTGTTGGTGTACGTGTTGTTAATATATGATTCTCTATGGCGGAGTGGTAGCGTCTCGGCCTTTCGTCCGACGTCCCGTGTTTGAATTCCAGCCATGCATGGCTTTTTTCATCCACTAAAAAATTTCATTTCCATATTTCTACATACAAACTTCTCTGTAGATTTCTTTGGTCAATTAATGTATCAGTAAAAAAGAAAATATACATTAATTTCAATAACATTTTTAGTCGGGTAATTCAAAAAAGACTTAACAATTTTAAAAGTATTCAAAAATGTACACTGCAAGAGATAACTTACGGATTCACATTCACTCTGGTTCGATATATCTTCCATTTGTAATGCGACACATCCCACCTGAAGTCGATTTCATTCCTGACTGTAGCCAGCATGTCGGGCGTTACTTCTGCAGCTATGGCGTTAATTCGAAGTCTTATCTCAAATAGATCAGCAGGCAAAGGTGATATATAAACCCGATCTTTAATGAAACCACACAAGAAAAAATCTAGTGGGGTTAAATCTTGGAAGCGAGGAGGCCGTGCAATTGGACCTTCACGACCAATCCACCAAACTAAGAATCGAGTATGAAGAAAATCTCGGATTTCTAGTTAGTAGTGAGGTAGTGCCTCGTCTTGCTGATAGCAATGGCGTCCATCTTGGTCACAATCGTCTAACTGAGAATTAGAAAATTTTGAAGCGTATCCAGATATACAATACCATTTACGGTTGCCTCCTGGAAGAAGAGCGGGGCATATTTTCTTTGTTTCAACGAAGGTTAGTACCAAGAATAAATTGTTCACCTACTAGGAGACTCCTTACCGTACTCTACGAAAATTAGGTTGAAATGCACTTGCTGATTGCAAATTGTGAAATCAAAACACAAGCATTTTGAATGTATCTATTTTTAACAATTCTGGTGACATCACTGGTGGCTGAATTCGGTACTAATAAACTGAATCAGAAGTTGTTTGCTGTAAAAGACGTGTTTTGCTATGAAATAAGACCTTAACCGAATCTGTACGTTATTTTATTAAATTTTTATATGCTTTTTAAGTTGTGAAGCCCTTTTTGAATCACCCGGGTATTTAGAACTTAGTATTCGGTATTAATATTAGTAATTGTAGTTGTAAGCTAAATAATGAAACAACTCTGATTTATTAAGAACAATCCAAGAAATTTAAATTGATTGTAATATTGTGTAAACTAACTGTAAATAAGGACATTCTGAATAATGTTTGTAATAGTAATTTTAAAATACATCTTTAGGCGTATTTATATATTCATTTTTAATACTAGACATTTACCAATATTGAAAAATAATTATTGTTTGTATTTAAGATAGCAATACAGTATATTTTTCCGGGTTTTTCTTTGTTTTTAAAAAGGTAGAATTTTTTAAACTTTTATACAAGTCAGTAGTTGACTTTTCATGGACGTGGACAATTAAATTTTCTACAAATTTAATTTTTTTACTGGCAATTTAATGAAGTTATGCAACTTAAGAAAATAGTACTTTGTGATTTATAAAATTAAAAAATAAACAAATTTTTGAGTTTTACAATAATTTTCTAAAAAAAAATCATTACAGAGAGTTGTGGTACCTGTTTTATTAATTAATTATTTTTTACGTCAAAAACCTTTTGAATTTATCCCTTAATTTAAATTGTAAGGATTTCAGTATGGCTTCGTTTTATTTAAAAAGTAGAAATCAGCTTGAACCTTTTCACAACTCAAAAATGAAGAGTTTGCGAACCCACTGTTATAGGAGATATTTTCTTTCTTTTTCACTTTTAGAATATGTCCTGACTTTTTTCCGTTTCTTGTTGACACACTACGTATATTATTCAAATCAATAAAAAAATATTAAAAAAACGAACAGATTAAATTCAATTGTATGACAGTATTAAGGTAATACTGAACTTAAGATATACTCATTTACATTAAAAAAAAATTAACTCTCCAGTGTCTGTAATAGAGATTGAAAACTCGGATTACGCCTCATTTTGATTAAAAAAAATAATCTAATTTAATAAGGTAAAACAAAAAAAAACTTATAAATTTTTCTATCCTTCTAATTTTAAAAACTATTCTTATTTAACTGCGGCTCACTTAGATGAAAAGAAGTATACAAGTCAATAGATTGAAATAGTTCAAACTAATAAAAAATTATAATCAATTTTTTTTTTTTTTTTTAGAGAGAAGGGATTTTTGCGAAATATCTTCCAAAAAAATAACTTGTCTGGTTTAAAAAAAAGACTAAAGGATTTTTTTTATGATATCAGTCTTTGATAATTTAAAAAGCATGAATAATAAAATGTTCATTAGATCCAACACCTTTCGAGTTATAACACCTCCACCTATATCTTCCTACCTAGTCCTTTATCCGTCTTTTTTGTTTTAAAAATTTAATATTAATTTCCCTAATGTAAAAGTTATTATATTAAATTTAACGAATCTAGATTAAGCGATCCTAGACATAAAGTTAAATAGGAGCCAACACATAACATACTCCCATACAAAATATTTAATTTTTAATTAGAAATAAGTCTTAATTTTTTACGAAAGGGGACAATTTAATCTAAGGTAAATTTAAATAATTCCAATACCCAGTTACACCACTACTATAATCAAATTAACTAACAGACAAAAAAAAAATCAAACAATGTACTTGTATAAAAAATTCTTGTGGCTTACAAGATAGTAATTTTCTTTTAGTTGAGTCATCACACTTTCTCAATAGAATGGATGTGAATTCGGGCTAAATCATTGATGATTTTTTTTATGTATCTTTTTCGAGTCATAATTAAAAAAAAAAAGTCGCACACTAAATAAAGCCTGTAAAAATTACATATATTTTCTTAGGAATGTTGCCACATAATGCTTTTTGAAACAGAGTTGCTCATTAAGAGCAGCGAATTTCAACCTTTTTAGCTCCTCGACCCTCAAAGGGTTAAAAATATATATTTATAATAAATATTTCGCGACCCCTCAACCCCAACTCAATAAAATCTAGTTTAAAATATTTGACTGCGGCTGTTGTTGCTAAACTATAAAATGAGCAAAAATAAAACCTCTCATCTTTTCCATATAGATTTAAGATAGTTATCGCGGGGGAAAGCGTTATAACCCTATTACTGAAATTCTGAGATAAACTAATAATATTATTCCAGGATAATATCTCAATGTTTTTTACAGAATAACGAGGGTATGTCGCTGTTGACTTACTTAGCTGATTTATTTTTGCATTTAAACGACTTGAATGTGAATTTACAAGAACGTGATAAAAACATTTTGTTATAGACAAAATTCACGCTTTCATTAAGAATCTTGATATCCGGTTTATTCGCCTTCAAAATAAAATTTTAATAATTTCCACTCACTTTCGATTATATTGAGAAAAATATGAATGAAGAAGACACCATTATTCACCACAGTTTAGCTAGTATGGTGCATTTGCATGAGTTAAAAATTCAGTTAGGCGAGTATTTCCCCATATAAATAAAAATGTTTTCTCAAAGAGGTAGGTACTGAATCTATTTAATAAAAACGTTGTTGCACCTGCTAAGTTACCGGTCGATATTCACGACCTCTCATCGAAATGACTGCCGTTAAAATGTTACAACTAAAACTTTTTTTTTCATTGGAAGATTTAGATACGTTTTGGCTTGTTCGTCGAAGTGAATGTGAAAAATTTAGTTACAGAAGCACTGAAGAAATTAATCTTTTTTGGCATGTCTTACTCCTACGAAAAGGGTTTTTTGTCTATAGTTGCACTAAAAACTAAATATAGGAATCGTTTTTTATCTCGTGAAAACTATTTGCTTTGAGTGTTTCAAACATAGTTCTAAGTTTTGAGAAGCCTTTAAATGAAAAAACAAACGCAACCATCTAATACATTTATTTTCTTTACATGTGTATTTATAACTGTAAGTTAACTGTTTATAATAAATGATTTTTTCCTCATGAAATGATTTCATTGTTATTTACGTGTAAAGCTGTAGGTTAATTTCACGATCTCGAGGTGGAGAAACGCGGCTTTAGAGGTATCGAAGATCCTCAGTTTGAAATTTTGAATAATAAAAATATATTTTCCGTAAATGAATGATGAAAAATTTTATAAATGAAAGATTTTAATGCTTTCAAGAAGATGGTTAAGAATATTTTATAATCATTTTACGTTTAATATGTAATACAATTAAAAGTTTCGTTGAAGTGCGTATACATTATTTTATACGGATATAAAACCAATTTGCTACAAAATTATACTCAACGTATTATTTTATATACTTTATTACTTTTCTAAACTAATTACATTAAAAAAATTAACATCGGCCATTTTAAAAAATCTATAATACTGGGATTACTTATACACTGATTTAAATAAAACGTTGTAAGAATGTCTGAAGGTAAACCGGTAAGTAAGTAAGCGCTTGTTAACTTAAAATGTGTTGTAATATATATATATATACATAGTGCATAACCTCACTTTTATATATAACGCGTTACAAAAATATGACACCAAGCCTATTCAACTAGTCTAAATCTAAATAAGACCTCGCCTCTCAAAAGTGTTGTTATTAATTATGTCACAGCATAATAGTAACAATAATGATGACTATTTTAATGATCACATCACATAAGATTATGTTTAGCGTAATTATATCAATCTAAGTCTTTTATATTACTCATTCGCATATAACAATACTTTTTTAACGGAACACAGCCGACTATTATTACTCGTTAAGAATGTACAAGTACACTAAGTCAGATAAATATAGGCGAATAATGAATAAATATATATATATATATAAAATAGTAAAATGTAATATAGTAATCAGAAAAAAATGTGACCTTCAGTTTTCAATGTATTAGTTGTATCTTCACGTTTCAAAAGAAAAAAAATCAGTATGCAGTATCCGCGTACCATGGTTATATGCTGTACTCAGTGGTTAATCTAGCCAACTTAAATATAAATAAATGATTATATTAATTATACATACAACCGGAAAGTCCTTTATTATTTCTAAAGAAAAGTTCATAATACATTATTATATAAAATTAGAGTTATTACAAAATTTCTTAGAATATTTTAACAATTTAAAGAATATGTAAAACAAATTATTTAACAATTATATCAAATTTTGTAAGATATGTTTATTGATAACTGCAACACATAAAAATATTTCAACTAGTTTTAATAAAAATTTCCGGATAAATTTGTCTTTTACCGGCTATAATATTAGGCTATTTTCCAATAATTTTAATTTAGAGGTTGTCTCAACCTCAATACTTACGAAAAATTAAAAACTATTTTTCTACAGAATGTTTCACGAAGAAATAGAGAAACTTTCAGAACATTTACTACAATTGAAAATAATGATAAAGGTTTACATAAAAATAGGACTGGAAACGCTTTGCTTTCGAGTCACGGCTAGCGAAAAATTTCACCGGGATCCCAGCTCTTCTAATAAAAAGAAGCCCTACTGTAATTTTAGGGAATAAAATGAAGGAGTAAAGTTGATGGTTTTTTATGTAATTTGAGCTGGAAAATTGGATAAAACAAGTCCCAGAACTGTAACTCCAGTAGTTTTTATGATATCCAACATAAAACACAAAATTCGGTATCGAAAAAAGTTTTTTTTTGTTTTTTTTTAGGTTTGTAGTACAATAAATTTGTTAAATAACTAACAAATGCGAAATATTTTACCAAACTTGTAAAGAATTTATTTCTGAGAAAATTAATTTAAATACAGCCAATAAAAAGTAAATAAAAACATTTACAATTCAGATTTTTACTGAAGCAAAACAGACGAAAAATAGGCAGAAAATCATATTGTTCTTGTCATAAATCTTTCTGTACTTGTAAAACGTATTGGAGTTCCGAGACTCGTTTTATCCAATTTCCCAGCTCAAATTCTATAAGAAATATAGCCTTATTTTGAATTTCATTTTATTTTCTAGTAAGTCACAAAATTACTTGCTTTTAAGTATACGTTGCCTTTTAAATAATTGCAGTAAACTGGGTCTTTATAGAGCCAAAACACTATTAGCATCACTTTACCGGCTGACGCGTAGGTTTTGAATTTTTTCCTAGCCGGCGAACATTTGAATATTTCCATCACATGCTCTGACGTTTGGATTTCGGCTCGAAATGATGATCCCAGATTTCATCAAGAATTATTACACAATTTAAAAAACAATACTTCCGCTAAAAACCGTCGTTTCAGTTTCGTACAAATATGAATTCGGCTTCTTTGTGATTTAGAGTCGACTGTTTCGGAACCCAACTCGAACACATTTTGCAGTGATTCAGTTTAAAATGGATAATGGAATAAATACTGCCGATAATCTCACTCTACAAATTTCAGGATTTTCCCAAATTTTTATGATCTATCGCAGCAAATAATATAACTAATGCAATTTTGTAAAACATCAGTCAAAACTTCCACTAAAGTGAAAATCGGTGGCACTTTTTCTACTCGATTTAAACAGTTCCAACCACTTATAAAGATTTGGAGGGTTAATAAACTTTATAGCATATTGTTTTATCATTCGCGAGTGAATTTTGGCTGGTTTTACACTTTCAGAAAATAAAAATCTTATCACTAAACGCTGTTCTTCCACGGTTCTCGTTTCAAATCGAACTGAAATTTTTGAAATAAATAAATAAAGGAGTTTATAATAATGGAAATTCTTTTCAAACAGCTGATATTTTTCAAGTTAAGGGAGCCGACTTGGAAAATATGATATATATATACATATATAGTTATGATAAATAATATAATATAGTTATAATACATATAATAATAAATAAATATTATAAATATAATATAGTTACGAAAATATGATAAATATAGATATAGATGTTTGACAAACAGCTATATCAGTATCAAACAGTATCAGTTTATTCTACTGAATAGGTCTTCCGCTTTTGCTATTTGTCTCTAATTATTGAACGATCTAAGTAACCGCAAAAAAATTTAATTCTTGATGTAGATTCAGATTGGTAGGCAGATAATTCAGAATTTTTCTAACAATGAATCTCATAATAAATTGAGATGAGTTTGTTTAACGCACTTTTTTTACAGTAGAAAGAGGTAAATTATTTTACTAATACATACCTCAGTTTTTCTTTTAGCCGTAACACAATGAAGTATTTACTACATTCATCAAGAGGTGCTTCTTCAAGCAGTTTCTTCTATAATAAACCGAGTTAAGATATCACTTGTAGTATTGAATATCAACAGAACTTTGGCGGTTTTGCCATATTAATAAGCGAAAGAATATTCTTCAGTAGAGATTTTGAAGGAAAAACCATTGCAATCCTCGATTACCCTAGATAAATCTGGCGTGGACTGCTTGCTTAATTTAAGAAAATTATGGAATTTTTGGTACAGACTTGTGATTAATGTCTGATCGCCAACAACTGTTATGGTTAAATATTAAAAAAAATTATGAGACCTCATTTTTAGTAAGGATTTATGTAAGACTCTTTGAAGAAGATTGTGTTGTCGAAGTACACCTACTCCCAATATAAAGACTGAAGGAATAAATAGTTAACATGGCGCACTAATCTATTAACGTTTGATGTAGTTCAGAATAACAAAAACTAGCATCATTTGGGGGAGGGGATGAATTGATTGAAAAAATGTTGATATCATTATGTATCCTCTTGAGTAAAATATTTTCTAGGTAAAATTGTTATTCGCTCAGCTCTGAATGGAGGAAGTTATCATATCACAAAGGATATAAAATGTAACTTTTTCTTCCCTTGTATTGTAACTTTTAAATTACGTAGCTGGAACTTGTTATCATAATGAGGATCATTATGAAACAGATTTTAATTATCATACAGGTGTTCCAACCGACCAAAACCCTACTCTTTTCAACCACTGACCAATCAGAAGCGGGTATTATTTAATGTATCAATTTGCTTTTTTTTACTTTGATTTTTAATCCGACTTAGTAGTCAGTAAGCACAGATTAATTTGGAAGTACACCATTAGATATAATTTCTATATTGTATTATTTACCCTTTTGTCAATTATGTCGGTTTCCGAGGAAACAAATTCCGATCGGTCTTTAACACCGATCGATATTAAAGTAATGGCAGAACTTATTACTAACGTCATATGCCACATAAATGTATTTTTTTTAAACATAATATATATTTGTAATTTATATTAATATTTATTTAACACACACACGCGCGCGCGAGCGAGCGCGCGCGCACGCACACACACACACACACACACACACACACACACACACACACACACACACACACACACACACAC
>JAAAKQ030278776.1:0-10490 GCA_010016005.3 Zanna intricata | reverse complement strand
AAAAAAAAAAGCTGATATTTCAAAAAGATTATCTGCATTATTTTGGTTGAAAATAAAGGTTATAATTTATTACTTAAGCTTCTTATTTTCCTGTCTAGATAGCGCTATAGCAGAAAAGAAGAGCTATAGAAGGGAAAGTATTGTAATCGGTTCAATTTGGGCATTTGTGGTTTTCATTGTAGCTTTACGTTTTGACACCTATGGAACCCAAAAAACCGGTTGGAAATTTTCTGGATGTTAGTGTTCTTACGTACGTATGAATGTACGATGTTGGTCTCTAAATCACCTTTTATCTCGAGTACTACTGACCCGATTTTTGACAAAACTCGGTCACATTAATCCTATGAATGGGGCATGGATACCATTACATTTTCAACTTACAATGTCAAGGGGCAGAGGCTGTAGAGCAAGGTCACGCTCCGTATCTCGAGATTTCGCCAATTTAATTTCATATTTTTCTTAGGCACCTTTATTAACAATTAACAAATAACATTATTTGCAAAATCGCATCCCCATCCAAAAAAAATACTCTAAAATGTTGCTATGTTGTGACGTCACAGATGAGCGGTAAAATTAGATAAGTGAATAATATTTAAAGTGTAAAAATGTATCTCGGCCTGGCCGGGTTTCGAACTCGATCGTCCGACCGATTCGGTATCTGGTGCGTTAAGCCTCAAGGTTACAATCTGCCGACCCTACAAGAGAAATTAGTACTACGTAAGTTGTGAAATTACATTAGTTTAGTTAGTGCTGACCATCACCGCTAGTACCGCCTCACCCGCAGGAATTATATATAGTATGCGAATGCGCTTTAGTTAGAATTATTGAATTTTATATATAAAATATATTTAAATAAAATGATAAATACTTTTATTTAAATGACAAAATATTATTTTATTTTATCATTTAAATAAAATGATAAAATAAAATAATATTTTAAGTTGTGTGCGTATGTTTTTTAAGCCATGTATCAGATCAACCCATAGTTGTCAGTTTTTTACACGGATGCTTTAAAAATTATTTGTTATAAAAACACTTTATGTGTTATATTATGTTTTTCTAATTGCTTCCTTTTAAATTTATGAAAATAATATTTTTTATTTGTTTTGAAGTTTAAGTATTAGTATTAACTAAAGTATAGTTTTTAAAGTATTTATAAAAACGTCACAGCTTATTATGCCCGATATTAGAAAAATTTTGTTTTAAAATTATAAATGGTAAAATTTACATAAAACTGCATATTTTTCAATTTAAATTGCGTTCATGTAAATATTCTATAGAATTATTTTATTTCTGGGACCTTAAAGAGAAAAACATTTGATTTACTACATCAAGAAAAGATATGTTTTTTCAGACATATGTTTATAAGCGTTTTTAATAATTTAGTAAGAGAAGTACTTGTATAAATATTGGAGAACTCTTGGGAAGACTTCTCGCGTTAAGAAAGCTTAACGCGCATGAAAACCATCAAGCTGTTAACCTTTTGGATAATGGCTAAGATGTGAGATGCCTAAAGAAGTATCGGACCTAGAGTCTGTTATTCGTTAAATATCATTCTTTTCACAATGAAATCTTATTGATACGATTAACGAATTTTTTTAATTTAATAATACGAAATCTTTTTTTTTTTTATTTATGAATTATTTAAATTTCAAGATTTTGAATTTGTTTCTTATATGTGACTAATGTTAATTTGTTACATGTCCTCTTTTTATTTCCTTGTACTAAGTAAAGGAAGCATTGTAATAGGTTTAAGCACTGAATAATTTTGATTTTCACATTTCAACGGAAATATCCATTCTGACCGTCCCTGGATCCATTTAGACTAGTTTCGGTATGACCTCTATACTTATCTTTGTTGCATAACTCAAAAAAAGATTACGTGGGTGGATATTAAAATTTTGAAAATGGGACTGTTGTAACATCTAGTTGTGCACTCCTCTTTTGATTGAAATCGACTGCATTAAAAGTATCCAAAAATACCCAAAATTCAAAAAATTTGGATTTTGGTTTTTTTCTTAATTGCATTAAAAACTCTCAATTAGGGCTAATTGAGAGTTTTTCAGTGATATATGTATATTTATATAAAATAAGTGGTACTTATTTTCATTTTTTACAGAGTTACAGCCAAATAAAATTTTAATTAAATATATATTTGAATCTTACAAGGAGAAGGCACATCGGTTAGAATCTGACTTCATCTCATTTTTTTTTTTTAATTTAAATATATTGATTATCAATAACTATTAACTTCTGATTGTAAAAATATGTTTATGATAAACAATAATTCAATAATAACAATAAAAAAATAAACTAAGAAAAAATATCATAAGTTATGTAATGAAATAAAACTATTTCATTACATAACTTACTAATATTATGATTCGTGACAATTATTTTTATACTCAATTGCTTGCTCTGTTTTGTTAACATTTAAATTTCTTTGTTCTCGATATCTATGTTAAATTATGCAACCATTTAACTATTTTTTGTAGGTAATAGTTAACTACAAAAAAAAACTTTTTCTTTTGTAGGTAATCCAGTTGTTTGTACTTTGATAGCTTACTTACATTTTTATTCGTTATACTTTTTGTAGTATTTTACTTTGTTTAATCCTTTTTACCGACTTTTAAGGTATTATTGGTTGCTTCTCTTGCACGTAATTATTATTCGGTACAATTTATTTATAGTTATATTATTCAGGAAACTGATTCTAAATAAAGCAATATATTAAAAAAAAAAAGTTAAATTTTTTAAAAATTAGATTTTTACAGTATGCCAAAAAAAAGAAAAGAAAAAAGAAGTTAAACTGAACTGAATAAAGCATATCAGATATTTCACCCAAAATGTATAAATCCCCAATGTAATGCAATAAATAAATGTTGTAATATTATTTAAAACAATAAATTATTATTATTTATATATGGTAATTTTAACTTTTTCATAAATTACGATTATTTTCCTGAATTTAAGATGGATTTTCAATATATATTTTATCAAGTATGTTAGAGATTATCACTAACACATTAAATCTCAATCCCTGTTTATTCATTATCAAAATAAGACTGTCAGTCGTGGTAATGTAATGTTTTTTCAGTTGAATAATGTTCACAAAACATAAAAAATTTGATATGGAGATCAAATGATGAAATCCTTGTATAACACCGTAAAAAAACAAAAAAAAGAAATAAGAAAAACTTTTCGATAATAAATAAAATTTCATCTCATTAATGACTTCCGATATTATTTAATATATACAGTATATATATTTTTTTTATTAATTGTTATTATTCAATTATTATTTATCGTAAACATTTTTTTTTTGCACACAGGTTAATTCCTTCTTCCGTGGCCGAGTAGTAGCATCTCGACCTTTTATTTGGAGGTTCCGGGTTCAAATTCCGGGCAGGCATGGCATTTTTACACACGCTACAAATCATTCATCTCATCCACTGATGTAATACCTAACGGTGGTTCCAGAGGTTAAAACACAAAAAAAATCAGAGGTTAACAATTTTTAATAAAACAATATATTTTAATTAAAGAAAAAAAAATTTAATGGGGATGAAATCGGATTTGAACCGATATGCTTTCCCGTTTTAAGATCAAAATATTTCATTCATTAAAAGTTTATTTGGCTATAATTCTGGAAACAATGATAATAAGTACCACTTATTATAATCATGGTACCAATTATTCTCTCCATGAGGGCTTATTACTTTAGTTAAGAAAAAGTCCAAAACTCAAATTTTTTTAACACTTTTACTTCAGTCAATTGTAATCAAAAGGGGAAGTGTGCAACAAGATGTTAGAACAATCCTAAATAAAAAATTTCCACAGGCTATGGTTAATCGTTTTTGTGTTATGCAAGATACATACGTACATACGTACAGATGTCGCGTCGAAACTAGTCAAAATGGATTCAGGGATGGTTAAAATGGGTATTTTTGTTAAAATCTGAAAATCTAAATTTTTCTTGATCACAATACTTCCTTTAGTTCGTACAAGGATGTAAAAACAAAAAAAAGAGTCTCTTATAACTTACAGTAAAAGTTTCGTAAATTTGTATTTCTAAACATGTCATTATTTTATCGTTCAGTACCTATATATTTTATTTAAAATACAATAATTTATTACTATTTTAGCTGCTTGACTCTAGTGTAACGGCAAAAGGTAGAAATTTTTAAATAAACAGAAAATTAGGAAAATGATATCTTTGTTAGATTAATTCAAACATTTTCAAAACAAAATGCAAAATATATATTTTCTCCCGTTTAACCAAACTGATACGGGACATCAAAAGTTATTTAAAAACTGAAGATTTAAATTAAACTTTCATAAAGCAATTAAATTGCGGGATTAAAATGAAGGAAGAAAAATGGCAAGAAGATTAATTCAGTCGGGTGGGATTAGAGGGTTTGCAAGCAATGCGCACCAATTAACCCACGGTGACACCATGGCTTCAACGATAAGCCTGCTCCCCAAAAACCCCCCATTTTTTGACCGGCTTTCACTCACTCACTTTTGTACCGACCGCCACCCTAACCTAGACTGCTGCTTTGTTATCACTGACTTAATCGGAAAATTTAATTTCCTTTTAGTAATTTCATAAAAAAATATAATATGATATTTCAATTTTTGAGCTAAAATGTAATTATAAAATAGAATTAATCAGATATATTGCTGGCCCATCGATTCTAATTTAAGGTATTCTAAATAAAATAAGTTAAAGGAAAAGGAATGTAATTAACAAAAATAATTATTCCTTACTTGTTTTTTTTTTTTGTATCTCATCAAGTTAAAATTTCTTCTACTCCTCATTTATTTCGCAGAAAACGGATTAAAAAACAATGTTTTACTAGCGATACAACACTTTCATTTAAATTAATGTCGTTTTAATTAAAAGATTTAATACTACATTAAACAATGTTAACGAAATATAAATTAATAAATCAAACGTAATTAGTTTAATAACTTCATAAATACAACCCTCACAGCCTTTTAACTTACCATAACTTAGAAACGCATTTTATTTTAAGACAAATAAACCGCGTGGGAATCATCGTTCACTGTATGCACGAATACATGCTTTCTTTAATTCAGTAACAAATATAAAACTCATTTTTCTATTAAAAAAAAAAAAAAAATAGATAAAAATCATCACGCTATGAATAAATGACGCTCACTTCGCTCATGCAGTTGTGGAATGCGTTTAAGTTGTTTAATCATTAATCATTTCTTTTCCTCCCCCACCTTCAATTTACTATTATTATAACATAGTTATTTCCCCTAGGTACAGTCGTATAATATACATGTATGCACGTCATATTTCACGGGAAGACCTCTGTAAAATAACAAAAAAAAAAAAATACGATTGTTGATTTAATTCTTACATAAAAGAGTTGTAAAATGAATATTTCCTTTACTTTCTATTGGAGAAATTAAACTTTAGTTTAATTTATTTATTTATGTTAAAGAACATTACGTTTTATTAAATATATGAATTCATGTAGAAGTTTATATATATTTAATTTTTTTTTTTTTAAGTACCATGGATGTATACATACATTCATAACTGAAATAAATTAATTAAAAAATAATTTCTATTACTACTACTTGAATAACTGAAGGATAAAATAATTTATATTACAATAAATGAACTATATATTGCTGCCAGCCTTTGCATCATGGTAAGACTAAGCTCTTCAGACCTTGTCATTCAAATATTGACAGACTTTGCCGCATAAAGCCGTTTTATACATAAAAGAACGAATTTCCCGTTGAACTGATGGTTCTTTTAGTAGACATGAATGGAGAAGTTCATTTAAAATAAAAGATTCGATTCAGAGTGGGTAAAGAACTTTGTGAAGATAATTTGAAATCTTACCGAGTTATTTTTAGAAGTAAATAATAGGATAATAAGAAATAAGATGTGTTTCTAAGAAGTTTTTGTCGTCTAAATTTAATTCTTTAAGATATTCAGTAAATGTTTAGTTAATATTTTTTTTATAGAATATATATACACGTGTGTATATATATATATTAAAAATTAAATCATTATTTAATAATAAAAAACAAAAAAAAAAAAGTAAATAAAACAAAATATAATCAATCATCTAGTATTGATTGAAATAATAATTAAGTATTATTAAACATTAAAAAAATAACGATTTACCATTAATCTTAAAATAAAGTGAAGGAAAAATATATTACAATAAAAAAAACAAGAGTTAAATATGAAAAATTAAAAAACACGATAGCCAAAAAAAAACATTGCTGACAAACATTGTTTTTTAATTAGGGATAATTAAAGAGCGTGCAGGTGACAACCGGTTCAGCCGTTGAGCAGCTACGGTGGAACAAATATACTGTACATACGCGTAGTATAAAAAAGTATTATAGTACTTTTAACCACATATTTACATTTAAAGTACCACATAATTTTGTAAAAACCACATAATGAGTATTTATTAAAAGTAAATTAAAAATATTTTAAGTTTTATTTATTGTCCTAAAAACAGCTGTTTTTAATTTTTATAAATTCATAATTTTTTTGTTAAGTTCTTTATTAATAAAAGTTGATTTTTTTTTAATACTTTTAATTGTAGTCGTTAGCGCCTTAAATATAACTACATGACAGAATAATAAATAATGAACTATAAACACCAAAAACAAGAAACAATAAACACAAACTAAATTACACAAACTTAGAAAAGCTGCTAAATTTCTTTCTCCATCCCTGCATTTAAATTCTAAAAGAAATTTTGCATGAAAAACGTAACTGAACGTATCAGGGAAAAACCGCATCGGTCTTTTTATGCATTCCTTCCAGTTTAGTATACACTTCACATTTAAACCCAGGTCTAATTTTTGTCGAATAGATCCCAAAATTGGACAATCTATGAACAATTGGTGTACGGCCAATTTTACGTTGCATGCCTCACAGTTCTCCTGAGGAGACCCAAATAGATGGGGATGGATAAGCCTAGTGTGTCCAATTCCTAACTGAGTTGGGATTTCTTGGTCTCTTCTGTTGCTTCGAATAAAACGTTTCTTGAACACGTTCTCCCGGGTTCTACGTAAGACCGTAGGAAGCGTTAGAAGCCAGAACTTATTCCACTGAGAACTTAGTTTAGCACAGACTGTTTTCATGAAGTCGCTCTCGCATGTTAACTCTACTAGGAGGCCATTTATTGCCGCACTCTTGACAGCCTCAACAGCCCGTTCGTTCCCGAGGATGCTGCAATGGCCAGGGACCAATACCAATACCACAGTCTTATTTATTCTTGAGAGGGTATCATAAATTATTTCAACGATGGATTCAGATCATCTGCAGCTCAAGCTTCAAGTACACTGATATGATAGAGTCGGTACTTACCACGAAGCTGTTGTCCCTAGGGAGCTCGATATCTCAAGGCGGAGTAAATTGCGTAGGCCTCGCAAAAGAACGCAGAGGAATAGGCACTAAGCTACACACGTCGGCCAAGAGAGAGCTGTCTGTTAGATCTGAGTATACTCATTGTACTTCATCTCGCTAAATTGATCTCTAGGAGGTTGGTAATGTGAATCTCGTTTACGACTTGCAGATGGTGTGTATTTGATCCTTAGAGATGCGCGCAATCAAGGAGCACCGCACATTATATTCTTTCTTAGAATCCTCGGAACAGGCAGATCTAGATCCTGGAGAAAACAAAGAAATCTGCATTGAAAGACTGCCGTAAGAACTTCTTCTCCTCGAGAAGTGAGTGCAAGCGTACCTAGTCATCTACTGTGAGCATTTGGAGAGATGGGACTTGCTGATCGCATACTTGATAGCATGATGTTTTTTCCTGTATTGTAATGCAAATCCATATGATTCCGCCGGTAAACTTGATACAGGAGTAGTGGCAAATATCCCTTATTGATATGCGAAAGCAGGTATTGTGCAAGGAGTCTAGCAGGCCCTTAATTTTTTCTCTCGCATACAGATAGACCCGTATTTTAGCTTCGACAGAACAATACTTCTCTATGAGTTTAGAATGATGTGTTTGTCAGTATCCCAGTTGCAAGAAGATATGAGTTTTTTGGAAATTAATTCTCCTTATACATTCAGCATTAGTGCACTTATTGTGACTCAAGAAAATCAGCTTGTCATTAAAAGTCACACCTAGAAGTTTAATTTCGAAGTTGTTCGTTTATCTTATCTGCACCTAAGTTTAATTTCATCATGTTCTTGTAACCATCTAGCTGTCTAGAGAAAACAATAAATCTAGACAATTTACTCTGATTTCAGCGAATTCTGCGTTATTTCCCTAGTAGTTTCAAACTCCTTGTCTCTACAGGTTATATAGTCAGCGAGGTTACTTTTTTTTTACCGGCGGAATGATCACATCAGCTACCCCATTAATAGCCACCAAGAAGAGCATCATACTTAGGGCAGATCGCTGAGGGACTCCATTTTTAATTTCAAAGACTTTTGAAAGTACTACATTATGACACGGATCGTCCGTATGCTCAGAAAATTAGCTACAAAATTCATCATGTTCCCGTTAACACCGTTCTGTAGTAAGATACCTATTATTCTATTTCTCCAGATCATCTCATAGGCCTTTTCCATATTTAAGGTCATTGCAAGAAGGTGCTCCTTAGAGATAAATGTCTCACACATATATCTCTGTATAGGTACTAGGAGATCCATAAAAGATCTCTTTTCTCTGGTATTAGGAGGAGAATTTAATTCTTTATAGATGCCATTTCAGTCTGTTATTTTTTTTTTTTTCAAAAGTTGATTTTTTTTCATATACTTTATTAAAATAATTTTCTCTAAGAATAAAATTTCCTACACGTTTTGATAATAAAATTTACGCATTTATTAGTCACTTAACAGCTGTATTTCAAACCTGAAAAAACGTTTTACGTTAGATATCATGAAAACTACGGGGAATACATTTCAAAGGATCTATTTTACTCCCTCTGCTTTACATTCCAAGGATCTATTTTATTCGATTTTTCAGATCAAAAAACATAAGAAATCATCAATTTTACTCCTAACATACTGAAATTGTACCGGGGAAACTGAAATCTGCGCGCGAAATTTTTTCACTACCCGAAGCTCTATAACAAAGCGTTTTGGACATACGCCTTTTGTATATACTTTTTTCCTTATTTCAAGCCTAGAACCAGTTTCCAGATTATTTCTCTTTTCTTTTGAATCACCTATAAATACGAGTGTATACTTAATAGCTTATGACACTCCCGGTAACATAATCATTCCAACATTCATCTAAATCGGTTCAGCCGTTGAGCTGATTCGGTAGAACAAAATACATACATACATACAAAAACCCTAAATACCTTGTATTACGGTTTGGGCAGTAGTTTAATAATGCTGTATTAGTTTTCAGTAAATGGCAATAAAAGAGTTGGTGTTGAAAAAACATTTCATGCATATTTTTCTTATAACAAAAGAAAAAAAAAATGAATTTTTAAATCATTTAAAAAAATTATAATTCTCATCTGTGTTTAGATGTTATCCGTAAGATAATTTTGAAATACAATAAAATGTACGATTTATTCGAATTAAATATATAAATTTTAAAATATATTTTATGAAGAAAAAAAAAAGTTAAATTTAGATGTTATAACAGTTCTAAATCCAAAAATTTCAACACGCCTAATCGTTTTTCAGTTATGCGAGATACATACGTACGTACAGACGTCACGCCAAAACTACTCAAAATGGATTCAGGGATGGTCAAAATGAATATTTCCGTTGAAATCTTAAAATCTAAATTTTTCGCGATCAAAATCTTTCTTCATTTCAAACAAGGTATTAAACAATTACTGAAATCCAAAATACAACAAAGAATCATTTTTATTTTTGTAAAATAAAAAAAAAACGTTGAAAAATAATAGTAATTAGTAATTATAGAAGTTTAATGTAAGGAAAAGTAATAAGAAATTATTATAATGTTTAATTTTATTTAATTTTTAAAGCAAAAATACTTTAATGTCTTTGTCAATCAGCAATGATCTTCTCAACGTTAGGATTAAATATTCGT
The DNA here is from genome assembly GCA_010016005.3 of Zanna intricata. Classification (NCBI taxonomy): domain Eukaryota; kingdom Metazoa; phylum Arthropoda; class Insecta; order Hemiptera; family Fulgoridae; genus Zanna; species Zanna intricata. The sequence continues at coordinate 450 of JAAAKQ030278776.1, read as the reverse complement.
ACATTGCTGGGGATTTCTTCTTTGTGCTAACATTAAATTAATAGGGCTCAAAATCACCTATTAAAACAATATTTTATGATTTGAATATATTTAAAATTTAAATAAACAACGGAACACTTTAGTACAATATATATTGTAGTTCCTTACATAAAAAATTATCACCTTACTGATATAAACAACAGACACGATATTCAATTAATTTTATAAATATAAAACGAATAAGGTTAAAAAAATCTGTTAATGTTCCAAAATTTGTTTATTAAATATTGAAAAATTAAAAGGTTGTTTCCTTTTATGTAGAGTATAAATATTTTATATAATAGCATAAAAAAAAAAAAAAAAAAAAAAAAAAAAAAAAAAAAAAAAAAAAAAAAATTTTTTTAACAGATAGTAATTTTTTTTTTTACAAAAAAGAATACGAATTTTAATACCGCGCCTCCCATATAAGAG
>JAAAKQ030278731.1:0-10490 GCA_010016005.3 Zanna intricata | reverse complement strand
ACTAATGTTAAATAAGTCCTGTGAATATGAAGTATCATCTCTTTAACCTGCTAGGATCCTTCATAATTGAAACGAACCCTACGACCATCAGATTCATAATGAAATATTGCCAACCAAATCGCGGAAGAAGAAAACAAAATGACAATGTAAAGAATAAGTAAAATTTTGTGTAAGTAAAATCAACAATCGCAACAAGAATCTCAGCTAATTATAAATAAAAACCATAACCTTTTCGTTCATAATTTATTAAGATTTAGTAAACAAGACGGCTCCATGCCACTCCCTATTTAATAATTTTGTTCATTTTTAAATTATAAAAAATTTGTGAATAAGAAGAAATTAAACTTCACAAATGTGTTAACAGTACTTAATTACCGTTTTAACCGGGGAGCTTGCATGTTAAAAATGTTGCGCCATAATTCGTTTAATGAGTTAAATTTTACATGAAATTTTTTTTTTTTACTTGAATTTTTTTATATAATCAATACGGGTTGTTCACAGTTTAATGAAAATATTTATGTCTATTGCGCTAAACATGATATGAAAAACAGATTAGCAAATGTCTCCGATTGTCAGTTTGATTACTTCATTGACAAATATATTTCCCCGTCACTCAACATTGGCAGTGGAATAGCCTAATGAAATTAAATGAATAAAAAATGTATATATTCTTTTTACTCTGGTAAAAAGTATGCACAGAATTCGTAAGTTTGATGATCAAAAGTATGACTAAATGTAATACAGAACTATTCTAGAAGATCAAAATTCAGTAAATTCGAATTCAGTAAACGCACTAGTATAACAAACATTATTACATTATAAGATATAAAAATTAGTTTTATTAATTAATAATAAATTATTATTAATAATTATTTATTTTAATTAATAAACTACATTTATAATTTTAAAAACATCCTAGAAACCATCTAATCTTAGTTTTATTTAATTTTGAGGTATATTAAGTTACAGAAAAATTGAAATATAATAGATTTTTTAATCAGAAATACTTCAAATGAGTTTATTCTGATATATATACCGCATCGTACCTGTAGTACACAAAGAAATAAAATACTACAGTACCACATATTAAAGAAAATTACACAATTCAGACTACTTAATCACGAAAGTGTACATTGCCGATACCTGTTAATTATTGAATTCAGATAATTTTAATTCGTTTCTTTGATATACATATAGTAATTGGATTAATACAGTGTATTCGATTTTTTAGATAATATGGCTTATTGGTTCTGTGATAGACGATAAATATTTTATTATTCATCTGGCGAAATTATTTACGAATTATTAAATAGTATCTAAATATTATTATATAAATAGGAAATGTTTGTTCGTACGTTAGCAAACATTTTAAATTCCGCTCAATTGTCGGCTTGATTTCGCTAAAAAATTTTATCAGTAGTTTCCGTATGTAATCTAGAATGTCATAGGCTACATTATGGTGATAAACTATTCATTTAAACGTGATAATAATCTTTATCTTTATATTATATATATATTATTAATATAATTATTATAAATAATCTTTTACAGTGCTGCACTTCTTATTCGGGCCGCCCTCAAGATATTTTTCAACAGAGTGCTTCTATATAAGTCTTATTGAAATAGAAGCAAGGTCACAAATCTTGTTGAAAAGTATTTATGTGATTTCGGTTTATCATCGCTAATTTGTGATTAAAATGATTATGAAAACCCCTACGATATAATTTTCCAACATTTTTTTTAAATATCAAAGAACTTCAAGAGTATATAAATATTAACCTTTCTAAATTAGAACCAGATTATCACCAAACACAAGCGGGGCCAGCAGATTTTGTCTCCAGACCCAATTGAAAAGAAGACTTTTTTCTTTTACGGCCCGAACGAAGAAATAAAATTAAAATATGTTAAATTAAAAAACGATTAATTTAAGTAAACAAAATATTATTATGGAATTTGTTTTATGGTTTATAAAATTAGGCATTTATTAACATTAAGTTAAATTTAAAATGATTGTGAATCTTTAAATAATTGTGATTTTTTTTAAAAAGAATTATATATCTTAAAATAATTTCGCAGGTCACTTAATAATTACGCGGGACGGATCCGGCCCGCGGTCCGGATCAAGCACATGATTCCATCATTCCCAATAGTCATACTGACATAAAAAAGTATTGTTGCTCCTGGAGGCAGTCGGAAAAACGTTTTTATTGTTAATCTACTTATCACATATATTCGATGGATATGATGGATGGTGGCTCTTGGTACACCGTCATCAGGCATCACTGCAACGCTCCTTGTTGATGATAGGAAATTGCCATTAAATGGATTATATGGCTAAGAATCAGTTGTCTCTTGGTAAAATTTTTCAAGATAAAAGACGTATTGTATGAAACCGATTCACAATGATTCATCGAGCTCATTTTGAAGCGATTGACCGTACAACCAGACACCTTTCGTCCCCCGTCACGTGATAAGTTAATGGGAGGAATAATTTTTGTCTTTGCTGGAGAGTTTCGACAAATTTGCCAGTGCGTGAAAAGCCGCAACAGGTGATGCTAGTATATATATATATAAAATATTTAACAGATCCCTAAGGAGTGGTTTCGGTCAACTAGTTCAATACATGTAAAACTTCTCCACGTGATTCCCATACAACCAACATGAATAAATTCATCGAACATCAACTGTATAATTATCTTTCCATCTTTTTCATAAATATTTAAATAAATTCATGAAACCTGGATTTAAATTTTTTTTAATATGCTTTTAAACAATTTTTAAAATCTTTTTGGTGAATGGTAAGCTTAATTTTCAAAATAATTATTATTGTTTGAAATAATATTTTTTCAGAAATGCTATTTTTTAAACTCTGATCAGATTACATTTTGTAACAATTTTACATGCTGCTGAAAAATGTTAACTAAATTTAAAAATTTTAATTAGGTTTAATTAAGTTATCGATTATTAAAAACTTGATGAAGTTTCTTATGAAATTAGTAACTAGTAAAAATAAAAACTTAAATAATTCATTTCCTCATGAGAAATTCAAAACTTGCAATAATAAAAAGCTTAGAAGTTAAAAAAAAATTAAATATTAACAGCCTCAAATTCAGGATTTTTTTTTTTGCAAAACTAGAAATACATTCGTTCTATAGGAAAAATATAAATTAATAAATACTAGTTTTTAATTATAAAATTATTTTGTAAAAATATATTCATTGCTTTGATAAAGATGAAGTCCACAAACTAGTCATTGCGATTTACTTTGTTTTTACTGGTAATAGATCTTTTCATGAATACTTCGTATTCATGAAAAGAAACATCGAAGTGTATAATTGCATTTTATTCTACATTGCATTTTAATTCTTATCGAAGTGTATAACGAAGTGTATAATTGCATTTAATTCTACATGAAGAGAATTCAATACTTATAGGGTTATATGAGTTCTACTTGCACTTATTATTTATTTCATAAAAATTGTATACAATACTGAAAAGATGTTCCACTGTTTTTTAATGTATTATAAAAATCTCACGAAATTATTTAAAACAACAAAAAACTCGCCCGCTCAGTCTTTTCGATTGTTTATACGGCCCCTTCCATTTCATTTAGCAGAAATAAAAACATAATATCTTTTTAGATGGTTTATTCTAAAAATGAAAAAATATATTTTTTCTAATTGATTCATAAATAATTTTTTTTTTTACGGTGACTGACCTAATTCGCAGGAAGTACCGGTATACTGCACCAGTATTTACTGCACTTCAAATATTTGATACAAAGTTAATGAAGACTCAACCACGTATTAACTAAGTCATTAATCAGCCATCATAGCAAAAACGTATGTACACATCATATATCCTAGCTTTTCAATTCAGTTTTATTCATTCCAACATAATTAGTTACTTTATGAAACCAAAACTCCGTAAACGAAATTTAAGTTTACAAAATGAATACCCTGCTTTGAATAAATATATTGTAAAATATAATGGAGAAAAAACAGTTTTGTTTAATATAATATAAACTTAGAATAATTACACAAATTATTTTTTTTTTAAATTCTGATGATATAAAAATTGTTTATAAAATAACAGATTTGCCTTTTTTTTGAAGCAACGGTTTTAGAAAAATAAACAACTAATGACTGTGATAGCAAATAAACAAAGCGGCTAATATAGGTCAGTACTGCATTACAGTACAACAAATCAGGTAAAAAAAAAAGTTCCGGTAGTGTCTCGTTTAGACAAACTACACATCATATACCTTTTTTCATTCAATTTAATACAAACAAGTTTTTAACAAAAAGAGTACCTATGAAGAAAACTAAAACGTATGGAAAGAGACACCAATCTTCTTAATATAATTCATTAAAACAAATTATTAAATAATAGTAATAATAATATACAATTTAACAACTACATTAGTGCAGGGTTACGCTATGGAGGTAAAAATACAATAATAATCTTTCAAATGCTATGTTTTTTAAAATAATTACGATGTAACCATCAACAAAATGAAAATAAAAAAGAAAGCAGAAGGTTACTAAATTTTATTGTGATTTTTATTAGCAAGTATACTGAAGAAAAATGCATAAAAAAAACAGGTATGTATTTATATAGGAAAAATGGTGAGCCACTAAAGCGTTACTATTTTGGCGTATTAAATTTCATCATTATTATATATACTATTATTTTTTTAAATATATATTATATTAAATACATAGATATATTTTTTTTAATATATATATATACACTTTTTTTTTTCATTAAATTCAATGAAAATAAAACCAAAACTGGAAAAGGTTAATTTATAAAAAGGTAAAGGTAACTTTATAGTTTATATTTTTAACATGTTTCTACTGGGTTTAAAGTGAGTATGGTATTGTAGGTTTTTGTCTTTGTATATCTATAACCCTAAATTTATAGCACATTTACTACAGTTTTTGAATTTTCAGCAGGACTCACACCTCGTCTATACTTTGGTTTCAAAGGAATGACATTTAAACTTTTAGGTAAATTTTCAGACGAATGAACAATATTTGTTCCACTATCAGTATATTGTATGAATATAGGCTTTAAAGACACTGTATTATTTTCATTGTTGAAAATATTTTTTTTAAACAAGAAATGATTTTTATTCAATAGCCCTGAATCATATATATCTTTTAATACCGTTAAAGTCTTTCCTTTATTCATGTCATCACTTTTAATTTCTTCATAGACATAAAACTTAGCTGCAATTGCAATCGCTTTTGTGTGTGCTTCATTTCCCAAAATTTTAATGTTCACAGTATTATTTGTTATTAATTCTTCGATTACCGTTGCATATTTGAACAAAAAATCATTCAATCGGGGTATTCAAAATATAAGTAATTTTTTGTAAAAAGAAATAATAAAATAACATTCTAATGCATTTGTGTAATTCTTGTATTCCAAATAAACTTAACGATAACGAATGGAATAGATATGATTCATCACCTTCTGTTTTCATCACTGAGAAATTTCCTCTTAAACCATCATAGATTTTTATGCACTTAAAGTATCATAAGTTTAGTAGGAAATCAATTGTCTGAGACTTTAGAGCTGCATAATCTTCTGTTAGAACACCTCGTTCATCATTTCCACAAAGTCTTCGTATACTAAACAATTATAATAATTTTCTTTAGACATTTATTTAACGAATCTCCGACAGCATTCTATCAGCAATTTGTCAAAATTCAAACAAATTATTATTTTTTTTTAAATTGTGTTTCGTTAGCAAATTATTCCCAATTTTGAAAGAAAATAACTATAGTGACCTTATTCTATTAAAATTTAAATAAATATAATGCACCTAAGATGCATATTACTGTAGCTAACAAGAAGGCACGGGCTTCTGGACACCGATTTGTACGACATTGCGTATGTGAGTAATACACTATTAAAAGTACTATCATACGAAGTACTAACATATAACCAACAAAGTAAAAACACTGTTGTAAAATGTTAACACACAAAATGGCTCTAAAAATTTCTTTAGCATTTTATATTAGTTATAATAATTTTGTACCACGTCGGTGCAGTAGATATCATATAGAGTGAGAACGTCTGGGATCGGTAATTATGAAAACATCGGTTCGAATCCGATTTCATATACATTATTAAATTTTTTTTTGTTGAAATGTATAGATTTACAAATAATTATTAACCTCTGATTATAAAGTTTTTTGAATAAAAATGAAAAGTACATAAAACATTATTTCACTAATAACTTCGGGTTTTTGTTTCATTTTTTTTTCTACACTGATAGAAAAAAAGATTTTTAATGTTTACTTTAATACCATTTCTTGAATTACTTTTTTGCGTTCATTACAGATCTATATATTCAATTTTTCTAACACTCTTCGTTTTAAATAATTTACGCTTAAAAAAAGAAATAAGGGAAATTATAGTTAAAATCTTTATAAAATTTATAATTTTGCGATACTTACTATACCTGTGCTAGAATGATTTTTCTTACGCTTTTCTTGTATAAATAGCCTCAGGCACATCCCTAATTAATGTCTAATAGCAATCGGCTAGCATTCCAGTTTTTTTTTTTTTTTAGTATTCCATTTCCCTTTATAACGGCTTTCCATCACCGAAATGTCTTGGTGGAAATGTTCACCGAGTTCATCAATAACGTCTCCGAGGTTATTCGAGAGAAATCCAGATGCGAGCAGAGGAAATGTATTTTCAAAGACATATTACATCCCATAGCTATGGATGAAGTAAGAAGTTGATTAACAATATCGTGATTTTTGTCGGAATTTTGTTTGCTGAGAAAACGCTTTTAAATGAAGAAGCCCAAGCTGCACTTTCTACAGTATTTTATATTGAGCTAACTACATCATTTTTGATCAACTCTCTTATTTGAAGACTAAAAAATATTCCTTCTTTAATTTCTCCCTCACTTACATTCGGAAATATCTGTCTGATGTACAAAAATCCGGGACTATCCTTCTTTACTGCTTTAACAAAATTTTTCATTAGTTCTTGCTTGATTGGAAGTTCTTGCTTGATTAGTTCTTGCTTGGAGAGAGAATAAAAGTTTTTTTTGGGGTTGAAATAAGGGCTTATGAATAATAGTTTTTCCATTTGGAGTTAAGTTGTCTCGTTTGTTCCACTCTTTGGCAACATAATGTTTATCCCTAGCTCGGCTGTCCCATTAGCAAAGTAAAAACATGTACTTGGTTTAACCTACATGTATGCCTTACAAAATAGCTATAACTTTCAAATCATCACATATGTTCCAGCTATGTTTTTTAAAATTTATTTTTTCAAAAACATCTTCCATCACATCGTGTGTCCCTTTCAAATTAAAACCATAAGCGATTGTTATCGAAGGATATATGTTACCGTTATGTAGTAGAACCACTTTTATACTATATTTGGATGAAGCTATCAAAAGGCGCCAGTCTTTTTAAGAACTTGTCCTAAGTCGATTAGCCTTATTAGCTTATTAGCTTTATTAGCTTATGTTGATAAGCTCATCAATATTTGTGCAATAAAACAAATTATTTTCATCAATAAAGTACCGAGAAAGTTCTTTTTGTTAGGTTCAAATGTCCAAATTTTTTTATTTTTGAAGTAAATTCCAACATTTAGGTCTTGATTGTAACAGTTCAGCTCGATGTTTTTGATAAATTTAAATCCCTTACCAAGTAATTTAATTCACCTTGTGATATAAGACGTGGCTTATTGGAAGATATTTCAAAATCAAAATTGTTCTCTTCTTCAGTACCACCGCCTAATTCTTCATCGCTGCTTTCGAAACACACATTCATAGGTGCTCAGGAACTGGAATGATTTCGCTATGAGTTAGACACCTGATTACAGATTGCAATGAAGAATATTTTACAGTATTTTTAGAGTTTTCAGGAATTCTAGAGACATTTGTTAAATAAAAGTACCAATCGGTCTCCTGATTATTTGCTTCACGCCAAACCATAGATACACCAAATGGCATACACTTCCGTATATCTTTCAGCCATCTTCTTAAATATAGAGAACAATTAGTGTATACTATATGAGGTGCCCACATCTTATAGTGACTACCAATTTTACACTGAAAATACAAACGATGTGCTTTTTTAATTAAAAGTGTAATTTTCTTCTATTTCAATTTAAGGTAAACTCGCCACATACATAACAAATGCATTCACATCATTTACACAATTTCGAGGCATTATGACATTACACTGTTAACAAACTTAAAATAGCAATAAGGCTGAACAAAATAAATTAATTTCTAGATTCACTGCTTAATACAAACAACACAGCTGTGTTTTCAGCTACATGATCGTTAAGCTATGGTTAGGGATAGCATTTTTCATACTCTATGGAATTCCGTTTCCATAATTCACGCCCAATCTTCAAGCTTAAATGGCGATATCATCAAGCCCTCCCCCGGAAAATAAAATGAACTATAAGCATAATCAGTTCTTATGGAAGGAAAATACCAAGTCGACACATCTTACTGCCGTTAATCAAACTCAAACTCCCGTTAAAGAGTCTCAAATTTAAAATATTTAAATATTTGCCTGGAATTATATCTGTATCTTAATGCAATACAGAATATTTGATAACGATTTTTCTTCATATATTGGAATTGTCTAAAATGTTATGTATTTCATTCAAAGAAAATACAGTTTGGTATTTAAGTAAGATGTATTTAAAACCGAAAAAAGAAGTAATGTTGAACAAATCTCACTTAATCGAATATCTACCCATAAAGTAATGGTTCTTAAGTAAAATTATCTATTACATTCATATACGGTATATAAAGAAATAAAATCACATTATTTCAATTTCTGTACGGGAATTAGAAAGATCATGAAGGTGCTGTAATGAAATACTAACAGGAGTTTACCTTCAATAAGAAATTTCTCTTGTATCTTTGGAAATAGATATTTTCTTTTAAGCTATTTATAAACAATACTAAAAGGTATTTCCATTAGTTCCAATACCCTTAGAAGATTACATACAACTCACGTACAACTTTGTTTATTTTTCAAACGCTGAGTTTCATAAATTACAGTTTAGACTAAACAGAAATTAAGACTTTCTTAACAGGAATCCCTACATGATTGTCATCTTTCTCAAAGAAAAAAAAATGAGCGAATAACATTCCACAAAAAAAGAAATTATCTAATCTTCCTTTTTTTCTTTTTTTTAATTATATAGGTACCATTAAATTAATAATTAGATTGCAAAGAAAAATTAATTATTTGTTTAGCACAGCCATCTCTAAAGATTATAAGAAATCCATTCTAAGTTGACAGCTGGAAAAATGATTAAATTGGTTAATTTCTTCACGTAGCTGAATATCATGTTACGTATAAGAAAACCAAGCTAACATATATACAGTAGACATTCTTCCCAATAAAAACGATTTATCACCATTATTACCAAAACAAAAATGTAAAAATTTATTGCCATTTAGTGAACACTGTTAAAAAAAAAAAAAAAATCATTCCTAATTTAACTTGAATCTCATGCTGGTAGTATATCATAATGACAAGAAAAACTTTGATAGATAACATAAAACGAAAAGTTAACTTGCCGTTTCCATCGATAACAGTTTATTACACACACTGGTATCCCGTTAACTGGGGAATTAATATAATAATAAGATTACAAGTAATATATATTATAATATAAAGGGCTTTACTAATTTACGGTTTCGTTATTGCAAGCAATATAAAAGAGATTTTTTATAATGACGGATACATTTTTTTTTCTAAATTGTTGATGAATTACGGAGGAAAATTTTGAAAATATGATGGTAAACATGGGTCATTAGTTACTCCACTATAAAACTATTTTTATATATATTTTTTTTATACTTCAGCGAAAATAAAAAGAAAAAAATATATTATAACGTTAACAAGAAATCATTTAATATTTAAAAATAAATTGTACATTAATGAATTACAATACTGATATTAATGTATTATTGTCATAAGCATAAAATATTTTTTTAAATTTTTTACTGGAGTATATCTGAAGCTCTGTTGAGGAAATCAACTGGGATTGGAAGAACTGACGTATAAAATACAAAAATTTTATAATTATATATATTTATAAAAATATCATATACAATAATAATCAATCAATCCAAAGAAAGAATAAACAGTTTGTTATAGGTATAGATAATTTTTAAAGTTTTTTGTTACTTATACTAAAATTGTAAAATAGAAAATGATTAATGATAAATGAAAATAGAAAATGATGAGAATCTCATTTTTGGAAGCTGCCAGATATGCCAAGCGTGTATATGGCACAACTCACTGCCATACAGCAAGCTCTTCGCTATTGCGAACATATTTGTGAAGAGAGAGTGCTCGTATGTTCCGACTCGCTGAGTGCACTTACTGCCATTCGGAACAAGAGTATTAAGGACGTCCTGATCGCTAACATCCTCTCTATTTTATACGTTTTAAATAGACGAGGACAGCGATGTGTTTTTG